>JANHFL010001048.1:99938-109953 GCA_032468155.1 Oxyrhabdium leporinum
GCCACAGACTCTCCTCACTTTGTTGGCTATACCAGGGGAAAGATTAAGTGTTTTTTCACTTCTGTGGTCAATATAGTCCAAAATCGAAGGTGGTGAAGTTAATACAAACTCCCATAAAAGCAAATGTTGATTCAAATTATCAAAAATGAATTAAGACCCTTCTAAGACCCACGGGGGGTGGATTTTACAGCTGTTTACTGTACCGTTAAAATATACAGTGGAACCTCCGGTCACGACCGTAATTCGTTCTGTAACTTCGGTCACAACCTGATTTGGTTGTGACCGGAAACAAGACTGAATGCGCATGCGCCTACAAAAAAAATGGCGCGGAAGGAGAAATCAGCACAGAAAGGGAATTGGCTGTGGCCACGTTTGATCGTGACCCGATTCAAAACTGGTCGGAACCCGATTTGGTCATGGTCAGAAGCATTCGTAACCAGAGGTTCCAATGTATCTTAGATCTTTAAAGAATCCAGCATGGAAACCATCCAGCAAAAGATTAATTAGTTTAGCTCTAGAAAATATTTTTAGTAGAGGACATACAGTTGGCTACCACCTCTAATGACTCTACAAATACAACCCTAGGTTTAGGCCTAGCTCAATTAGTGGCAGGATTGGATTGATCTCTCCTAGCTGTGAAGAACTGAAAACTCATCTCTAGGTATTTAAAAGTCTATATTTGTTCAATGTTGGTATTGTTTATCTATCAATGAGAAGCATGACTGGCGGGTCTTTTGATGAATATCACTATTTTTGCTTAAATATTGATGACAAGTTGGTAACTTGATTACATCAAGCCAGAAGATTTGATTGTGAGGAGGAAGAATTGCAATGATCTAGAGGCGAAAACAGTTTGTGCTATGAAGAAAAGACATATAATGACAAAAGGCAGATTGACCTAAAACTGCACTAGAGAAAAGAAACAAGAATGTAAATACTGAGAAATAGCTGACAAGCATAGCAATAATTACAGGGGGGGGGGGGGGATATTTAAAAATCCTTTTTTTTTTTTTTGAAAAAGCAATGTTTTTTTCTGAGCAAAGAAAAACCTAGCCAGGACTGATTTGCATAATGTTTTCCTGACTCTCCAAAGCTACAAAAATGAAAGACAACCACCAGAAGCATAACTGAAATTACCTGACATATTTTTTTTCCTGGTAAATATTTTGCTGATTGTTGCCAGAGATCAAACATTCTGTTACAATAATGGCAGTGTAGCATATGGCAAACAAAGCATTCAGTCTGTATTTCTGCCATTGTATACATTTTTTTGTACAAATTCTATTCATTCCAAATACTGAATGGAAGGCATTTTTACTGACTTCAGTTCCCAGAATTCAATCATGCTATCCTGGAACACTGAGAACTGTTGTTCCAGTTCTCTGGAACATCTGGAAAGCACCATATCAGTAATGACAGATGTTGAGCCGTTCCCACTAATTTGCAATAATCCAATCTGGCACTGTTGGTCAGATAGTACCGAGATAGAACTAAAAATAATCCTGGATATAACATCTTCTTACATTATTCAGAGTAGAAATTATGCCACAGGAAATACTTAAGGTGGTCTGCAACTCTAAAATATTTTGGTTGGTTTTTTTTGGGGGGGACGGGGGGACGGGATTGGCCTGATTGAAAAGAGGGCAGGGGAAAAATAATAATTACTCTGAAAATTAATTCGTAACACCTATTTGTTTGGTTCCTTCTGTTAGTGCAAAATTAAACATTGAAAAAAACAGCATAAATAACAGCTTAAAGCCTCAAAATAATGATAGCAAATTAAGTACCAATTGAAAAAAAAAAACATTTCCAGTGTGCAGTGTGCAGAGTGATACTGGTCCTTGGGAGAGAGAAAAAAGGGCCTAGTCCTTAGAAAATACACAACTAATTTATCTCTGTCACTTTTGCCCAAAATGCAGCAGTTACTGAAAGTGACAGCGGAAAAAGAGAGACCAATCCTCTGAAGCCTTCACAGAGTTCTGTGCAACCTAAGTCTTTAAAGATTACTCGTGCACAAAAGTTTACCCATCATTTGGAACACATGTATGTTTACATCTTGAGCCTGCAAAATAATAATAATAATAATAATAATAATAATAATAATAATAATAATAATAATAATAATAATAATAATAATAATAATAATACTGGAAAGAAGAAATGGTCTATCATGACATAGGTTTGGGAAATTTGATTTTAAATAATTTCCAGATCTGCCATGAATTCCATCTTCAATTCCACTAAATAGTTAGCAGAAACGATAACCTGGAAAACGGTGCCTAGAAATCAGTGATAAAGTGTTCCCAAATATTTTACACGAATACCTACAGAATCTGTTTTCATATGAAGGGCTCCTAATAATTCCAAAAGCAACGTTTCAATTATGGCAGAAAACCATAGATACTTCATGTATCCCATAGTGTACGATGATATAATAACGCATGTTCAAGCGGTCCATGTGCATTGGGACATTCCTTTACACTCCTGAAACTCAGTATTATCACTCCCATAATGCAGATGGGGAGATCTATGTAAAACTATACAGTCAATTAAGAGAGAAGTGACTAGAAGCTTTTTAATGTAGATGTACTGGACTTACTCTGTAACATAATGTAATGGACTTACTTTGCTTTTGACCCAACGCTACTGTAGAATACTACTATACAACTAAAACTAAGGTTGGGTAAACATAAAGGTTTAATTATATGCCGCCTATAATTAAACACACAACTACAGAAATGCACTCTTAGCATGAGTAAAAATCTGAAATCTGGGATGCATTGCAGCAAAAATCACAATTGCTAAACGGAAGCCACAATAGCATTTTACACAACAGTTCCACAAGCAGGTGGGACAATTAGAATACAGACCAAGGTGTCACACTGCAATATTTTGTGTACTCACTGAAGACTAATCTGGTGTACATGCACTGTAAAGAGAAGTGATGTTATATTACACTTGTAAGCTTAGCAATTCCATGAGTTAAAGAATGAAGCATCAGCTAACTAATTTAGCCTCTTATAAAGAACCGGTAAAATAGACTTTAAGAAGAAGGTATCAGGCATTGGTGTTTTGAATTCAACCGCGTGATGAGCACCACTTACTATCTGCCACTGTATTTGGTCATTTTTGTGCACATGTGCTATTAATGTCAAAGAATTAAGTTACCTTAGATCTCCGTTCTCTGTTTGGCTTTCCCTAGAGCGTCAACAAATAGAAAGTGACAACTGCTGTCATAAAAGACAAAATAAACATCGGGAAAAAATTATATGTAGAATATGTTCATGTTTGGGGCATTTTCCCTCAAAGCTTATATCTGAGTTTGTTACAAACAGGAATGTAAACAAATAATTTGTCCTTGTAGTTCTTGTAAGTATGATGGGAGCTCTCTTTAAATATTAAAAAAATAAAGTGAGGAATGCATCTTTTCTTTAAGTTCACTGTCCAGCAGCCCCTTCTTATCCCTTCCTTTTCCAGTAATATTTTCAACTAAATTTATGTATGGTACCTACATGTGAAAACTTCGAAAGAATATAAAGAAAAAAGAGAAAGTAAATTAAATGCGATATTTATTCAGTCGTTTCGAGCCCCACATAGCATAAATTAGATGAGTATGTATCTGCTATAATACATTATATTACAAATTAATATGCATGATCAAAAATTGATAAGAAGCTCCAAACAATCCACTTCATAATAAATAAAACCTATATTCATTTAAGTCATACTATTTTCTTTTGCTGTTTTACATGGCTTCTTCTACAATATAATTTTTACTTTGATCTGTGTCCAGAAGACTTCAGATGCTTTCAAAACAACATTTTTCTCAGGTAGAACATGAGCTGTATAACGCAACTATTGCTAGAGACCCATTAACTAACATAAAAAAACCCCCTCTTCTTCCATTACCTTTTTGAAAACATTTACATTCTGCCATTAAATATATCCAACACAAAAAACAAACATTGATTTTACTGAATCGAACCAGAGCCGTATCGGAAATACACAAGGACACTTAAATCGTTTATTACGCATGTTTTCCAACGCAGGCATTCCTGTAACTTTCTCCACATCTTAGCCCATAGCACCTTTGTCAGATAAGAGCCGGGTTCCCTGCCAGAAAAGGCACCCTACTTTTTCAAGTCATTATGAATTTTCTATGCCACCTGTTATCTGCGGGGTGGTTTTGACAGAGATGCTGGCTTTGTAGAAGCAGAACAGGTTCATCTCATTCTTAATATACGGATAAGGGAATTTTTTTTTTAAAAGGGGGGGGGAAAAGATAAAAGGCTAGACTTTTTCAAAGCTGGGTTTGTTTGTTTGTCATTTCTTTCTTTGCAAAGCATTTGGAAGAGGAAGAGGGAGAAAAGGACTCGTTCAAATTTTAGGACTTTGGCGAATCATTGGACGTTAAGGACACGGGCTGAAACGCCATGGTGCCAGTCACGTAATTTTGTGTATCTAGGGCCTATGATGTGTAGGGGGATCTTTTCCCTGCAGAGAGAAGTGACAGAAGAAGACAGATAAGAGGAAGGAAGTCTGCATCTCAATCCATTCTATACAACAAAAACCAAAGCATGCAGAATTCAGGATCAGAATTAGTAATCTGAGTTTACATTAATTGTCCTCGCACTTCGGTATACCAACGACATTTATGAGTAAGTAATTTCTATTGCTTCTGGTTGTGAGCTGACACTTTAAACAAACAGCCAGTGTTTGCTGACTTTCAAAGGCCAGTATACAAGCTGCTTTTCCTTCCATTATTAACAAACTATGCAAGGTAAGTTGGGTAAAATTAATGATTATCTTGATGCAGCGCCCAACTTTTTACTGGGGAGAAAAAAAAGGTGAACGCTATTACTAACACTGCCAATAAATATTGGTGGTAGAACAATTGTGTATAATTGCAGTTAAAAATGCAGAAGCAAAATACTACACTACAGTCCACACGTCACAAGCACTTATCTTACAAAACTGCTCAAATACCAGCTAGCAATAATTGAAGAAACTTATTTTGATTGACAGCACTTCCATAGAATATAGGTTTATAACTCTGTGCAGCACTTAAGATAAAAATGCCTTTTAATGAAGACCAAACTGCCTCTTCCCATATGATCCTACATTTTCTCTGTGGTTGTCTTCAGAGGTTCTGCTCCAGATGCAGCCACATGTTGTGGTGTGATACACAGCTACCTAGCAATAGCAGAAACGCTCTACCCAGAAAGGACATTTAGCACCCTGTTTGTAGTCTTTCCGGAAGCAGACAAAATATTTATATTTTAAATATTTATAGTTGCTGTTTCTCTGAAGCTTTGTGATTCTGCTACTATGCATATATATTTAATTATTGTTTCGGTTTCAACTTTTTTATATTGTGATCAGTGTAAGCTACATTAGGAAAACCTGGTAATGAAGAGCAGAGTACAGTTTTTAATAATAAAAATTTCTAAATGAAAATAATAAAACAAGGCTACAGACTCTTCTGCTTTTAAATAATTCCATGCTGTAATCAATAGGATTATTCCCAGCTCAAGGCAGATAAAAGACACAGTAAAATTTCAAATATTCACAAGCTAAAGATATCAGGGCATATTAGGAATTGCAGTAGCCTGCCTCACTGGTAATATCACTTTTTAATAAAGATGCAGTAGCATTGCAATTCTTGTTAGTTTTGTCATAAAAACTTATTTTAAAATTGGAATTTGGCCCATATGTCAGTAGTGAAACATATAATTTTAAATCTATTAATATAATAAAAAGATCAAACTTCTAAAACATATTAAAAGATTAAACAATTACCTCTAAACTTCTGATTACTGTTTCTATTTTTTTAAAAAAATATACCTTTTTCACATTTCCTTTCCACTGCTGACACCATTCCATTTTTATGTAAGTATTATTAATAACTTTAGATGTCTACACAAGTATTCAACTTTATGCAAATTCATTAAAAAAGCAATTTTAAATGGGCAATTCTAGGTCTATCCCAATTTATTAAAAAACAAAACAAAACATGCCATACAAACAAGAACCAAAACTTTAAAATGTCCACGATTTTTGGAAAAACAAAAGAATCTTGTGACACCTTAAAATACTTTTTTTTTCAATACATCAAAGCAAAACCATGCAATATATCTTTTTTTTAAAAAAATAAATAAATCATTTTCTTACTTTGCCTTCTTTAGATTGTCTGATTCCGGCTCTTTCACTGCAACAAAATAAACCATTCATTCAGTTTCCATGAAGTTGCCATTTCTTCAATGATCCATGAAACTTTTATCCTTAATTTATGACAAGACTAATATCTAAGCATCTTATTGTTACATATGACATGATATGACGGTCTAAAACAGTGATGGCAAACCTATGACAGATGCCATGTCATTTTTGGTGGCACACCTAGGGGTCGTATGAAAATGTGGTGTACTGTCATGTGGTCTCTAAAGACTCTGGAAGTCGCACAAGAGAGCCTTCCTCTCACATTGCTTCTGGAGCCACCAAAAAGCATGCAAGAATGGGGCGTGTTTTCCTGCTCTTTTCGGAAATACAGACCATTCTCCGAAGTTTTCAAGCCTTATGTGACCCAGAGCTGCCATGGGTAGGAATTTTTTTCTGAGGCCAAACTGAAACATATTTACAATTATATATTTATTTATTTTATGTGCCACCCATCTCACTCTCCAAAGCAAACCCTTGTTACGAATTGTTTCTCTTTTGCCTGTGTGTAGGTGACACACCAGCAGTCAAGTTGGGCATTTTCCGAATGTTTGATACTGTCACGATCGGGGCTCAGGACCCCAGACAGTCCTCGATGCCGGGGAGCTGCTGAAACTTTTGGGAGATTCAAGTTACTGTCAGGGTTCCAGCAAAGTCCCCCTCATCCATTCAACACTCAGAAACTAAGTCATTCAAGTAAGAATTTATTAGAGAAACCATGTTGGCACATCTGGGAAAAAACTGAATCTGAAGCCCCAGGTTTTTCCCTCACCAAGAGAAATTCAAAGATCCACCTCCCGGCCATCTCCAATGATCACATGGCCCAATCCACTTCCAGATCAAACGGATGCCTTTCTTCTGGCCCTCCTCTTCCAGGTGCAAGTTGGCATGTCCTTGACTCTCTGGGGAAGAATATTGTTGTGTCTATACTCCCCTGCTACATGTGAATATCTCCCCTCCCAATTTGCCAGGCACTAATTTGTGGCAGCCGCAGAGGCCTTCTACAAATATGGCTCCCAAGGTTGACAGATACGCTGATAATGTGAGAACAATCACTGCTATAAAAGATATATATGTAGCACACCCTTCACGCAGTTTAAATTGCATTTAAAAATTTTGTGAATTTTTATAATTTTGGATTTTATGGATTTTATAATCCATCTGGATTTATTACATGCAGCAAAACACTTGCTCCAATGTATTGCAAAGTGCTTTTGAGAAGTTTCCCCACTTTCAAAGCATCCGCTCTGTAGTTCGTGAAAAGAACTCAAGTTCAAAATATACCTGGGTCACAGAATTAATTTCTCATGTATTTATTATTGTTTTGTTCTTTACCATTCAAATTTAGACAAATATATAATGTTGCTAGATTTCATTACTAAATCCTTTCAATTAAAAAGTAAAAATATCACTTTTAGATGATTATACTTATACAGCGTTAATGATAAAGGGTGAGAATATGGATGACCTCTTTTTTTCCTTTGGAGGATTTGCAAAGCTTCATCCATTTCCTTTAAAAAATCTTAATCATGTGAAAATAGGCTGAATTAAATATTAAAGTGAGAAAAATAAGAAACTGAAGAAATGGACAGATTTGTCTAACCCTGGCAAAAAGTTGACCTAGATATTTTGTATACTTTTTATCGCAAAAAACACCAAAAACCCTAAGGAACAAGGCGTAAATATATATATACAATTCTTTATTATTGTACTGACTAGTTACTAGTTGTAGTCCTTGGTGCTCTTTGAGTTTGATTATTTGCTTGCAGATGTTTCATTATCCAAGTAGATAACATGATGATGATGTTACCATACGACATATCGTGACTTTTTTGCTTTTGTGGAGCTGGGGTGGACATGGCCTGTGCGTGATGCATCCAGCCCGTGGGCCGTCAGTTTGACATCCCTGGACTAGACCAAAGCCACATACATAAACATGGCAAAAGCATGTAAGCAGGATAGACAAAAGTCAGAAAAAGCTTCCTCAGGAAAAGGAATCAAGTCATTAAGGGAACAAAAGGACAAAAATTGGGTCTAAGCAAATGGGAATCCCCTCCCCAAGTCTCATCAACAAAGGAGTTGGGCCTGCATGGGGAGCCCCTCCCCATCAACTCTAGAGGATAAAAAGAGGTCCTGAAACCTGCCCAGCCTTTTTGAGTTGTTTTTGGATCCCAGAACTTGGCAGTTTCCATCCCTCTGGTTAGTGTCTGGCAGCCTTGTAGTGGATGCTGGGTAAGTGGATGAGAGTGTGTGTGTGTGTGTGTAACAGCAAAAATATATCGGTAAAAGTTTGCTGTTATTTTAAATTTACTGGGTGTCTGTATTTTAAAGAACTGTTTGTGCCTCAGTGTTCAGTTGATTTGGGATTGAGTGCGGCAACTTTCCAGGCCTGTGAGTGTGCGAGTGAGTGACCAGAAGCTGAACCTGAGATCATGCTTGTGGAACACTACTTAGTAGGGCAATGAAACATCTGCAAGCAAACAACCAAGTTAAAAGAGCACCAAAGACTTACACCAGGGGTGTCAAACTCAAGGCCCGGAGGCCGAATCTGGCCTGCCGGGTGCTTAGGCATGGCCCGCTGGGATGCCCTGAAAACAGCAAAGGAGCAGCCCCCGATGCCATTGCCAGCAAAAATGGAACTCGGGAGGGCTGTGAGCAGCCCTGCTTGAGCTCCATTTTCCCTGACAGAGAGTTGCAGGAGGCCGTCGCAGCCAAAACTGGAGCTCGGGAGTCTGTTTTCGCTGGCACAGCACTCAGGCTGCCATAGGCACCCCCGATACGAGTGACGTCGAGATGGCCACACCCACCCTGGGCAAGCCCCCCATGGCCCCCCAAGGTCAAACACAACCCTGATGCGGCCCTGAATGAAACCGAGTTTGACACCCCGGAACCACACAGTTCAACCTCGAGCTATAGATATTCTCTTCCGTTAGATACTTACTACGTTCAGTGCCTGTGATCTGTTGAAGGATACGGAAAGAACGTGACTGAGTGGTTCCAGTCCTTGGGTGCCAGTCCTCAGTATCTTCTATCAGTCTCTTCTTGCTGTTGTTGCTATGAACCGGTGGATGGAAAAATTCTGTATTTCTGTACACAATGTGTTTCCGTGGTGGACTAATACAATGAATAAGAACAATAAAACCATAAGTGAAAGACAACTTGATGACATTGACTTTTCATTTACATTGATCAAGGCCAAGAAGTTAAGGGTATGCATTTAATATAAATCTTGCTGGAGTAAATTTTCGCTTCTTTCAGGTTAGATAAAAACATTAAAGTGCGTGGCACCCAGGTTTCAACTGTTCCTTTTTTTAAGAAATGTAAGCTGCAATCAATATCTATATCAGAACCTGCATGAACAGAAGCTAATCATAGAATCCTTCCATTTAATTCAATGAACATTTCTTAATAAAATAGCACATAACTGTATCTCTTTGTATTGGGCTCTAGGAAATACATTTTCCAAGAAAACAAATACTGTACAGATATGTTCTCGTGCTTTTTTACTCCTGTTATACCTATTCTAAAATATAGTTTACTATATTCATTTAATGGTAAATTTAAAAAACATTATGAAGTCAACCAAGTGTTAAAGATGGCTAACTTGCAATGTTGATCAGTACTGAGATTATGCAACCCTAAATGTATGAACACCCTCTTTGGTAGATAAAGAATGAATATTGGGCGGGGGGGGTATTCTTAAATACAAAGCAATTGGTAAGATAAAGACAGGAAGGAAGGAAGGAAGGAAGGAAGGAAGGAAGGAAGGAAGGAAGGAAGGAAGGAAGGAAGGAAGGAA
>JANHFL010001048.1:124332-144677 GCA_032468155.1 Oxyrhabdium leporinum
TTTACCCACCTTGGAAGGATGGAAGGCTGAGTCAACCTTGAGCCTGGTGGGATTTGAACTGCCAAATTGCAGGCAGCTGGCGATCAGCAGAAGCAGCCTGCAGTACTGCACTTTAACCACTGCGCCACCGAAGCTCTTATATGGATATGGATATATATAGAAAAGCAAACAATAAATCCACTTCAACCCTTTCTAGAAATATATTAGCCATTTCATGTAATGAAATAAGGTGACTGTCAGCCTTGGAAGCCATATTTTACTGGGAAGCTTCGAGACTGCCACATTTGGTGCCTGGAAATTTGGGAGGGAGGATATAGTGGGATAGAATAGACACAACAACATTCTTTCTCAGAGAGTCAAGGACATGTTACCCTGCACCTGTTTCCAGTTGCAGAAGAAGATTTGATTGGACCATGTGATGGACTGATGGGTGCAGGGGATGGATCTTTGAATTCTCTTTTGGGAAGGAAAAACCCGGAACTCTCAGATTTGAGTTTTCCCAGATGTGCCAATATAACAACTCAAATAAAATGGAAATTTGAGGAACTGTTTGTCTCAGAGTTTATTGGGTTGTAGTTGGTTAGTTGGAACGCTGACATTAACCCAAATCTCTACAGGAAATATAAGCTAACAAACTCTTCATTCCTTACATTTTTTTTGTTCACCTTTTCCTGCTTGGTTCATCTTTTCCTGCTTATTTCAGACTTAAAAAAAAAGAATATGGAGAACTCTGCCAAGTCATACATCCAGCAATCTGGAAATGTTTGCTTCAAGACAAAACTGCTTTGTTTCAAGTCAAAGCTACAACTTGCTTTATAAAGCAAAAGCTGAAATGCAAGAGGGAATGGAAAAGGAGGAGCACATCATAACACAATAGTTTTGAGTACTTGGCTGAAGACAGAAATTAGCAACCACACTCAAGCAAAAAAGCTAAATAACATTGGGAGACTTGGCTATTTTACTATACAATTTTGTCGCAAGCATTATATTCTACAATCTCAGACAATGGCAGCATTTCAATAATTTCTAGAGTCTGAAATTGTTCTATTTCTAGAGGCTGGGTCCATTCAACATGCTTCCACCAAGTCAAATAAAGCCCTGCAGCTTTGACAATATATTAGTTTAATTATATGAGGCTTAGCAACAATGCACAGGTATCCCATATAAGTCACAAAGATGCCACGGTATCACCATGCAAATGATTCAATTTACATGTTATTTGCACAATGACATCTTGACAAATTAAATCAAACCCCGCCCTCAGAAGCTCATGATTAGCTTAATATATTATGAAATGCAGGAAACAGGTTAATATTGTAACCAGTGTTACATTAACTAGCTCTACAGAGGTAGAGAGAGGAAAATTGGAGAACAACCTGAGAGTTAATATATCATTCGGGCAATCACAATGACAATCCTGGGTGTAACTACAATTACCGTATTAAGTATAATTTCCTATCAATATTAGCATTATTTTATGATGGAATATTACCGTATTCTATCATAAAACTAAGTTAAACGTCATCACTTCAGTATTGCTTTTCTCTTCCCTCTCTCAATTCTTTTTAACAGGAACAAATCAAAAAATGCTGAATAGAATAGAATAGAATATTTTATTGGCCAAGTGTGATTAGACACACAAGGAATTTGTCTCCGGTGCATAAGCTCCCAGTATACATACAACAATAGTGATAGATCAGTATTATAGTCATTGTAAAAATACATTCATCATAAAACATTAGATACAACACTTGGTAATAGTCATGGATCTAAATATGCAATCAACATAAATCATATTAGGATACTGATTAAACAGTTTAAATCATAAGATACAAGCAACAAATTATAGTCATAAGAAGATAGGTAATAGGAAAGATGAGAATAATGATAGTAATACTGCCTTTCTAGATAGTTTTGACAGTGTTATGGGCATTGTTCTGATGTGCAGTGCCCTATAGAGTCATTCTGAGGGTATAGGGTAAGTTGAAACAGTTTATGTCCAGGATGCGAGGGGTCTGTAGATATTTTCACAGCCCTCTTTCTGGCTTGTGCTGTATATAGGTCCTCAATGGAATACCACATTTTGACTTTTGTGTTCATTCGAAGAGATTACCCCAATAAAGTTTTTGGATATTTTTTTGTCATTACAACTGTGTCTTTCTACACAGTTTGCAAACAAGATTTTTTTTGAATGTGTGTGTGTGTTTGTGTGCACACACATACACACTTTGATTTACTTTGCAGGAATGTTTTTCTTTTTTACATTGAATTCTTTACATTTTTTCCCTAGCATACTGCACATTGCCAATTAATAGTAAGGCAGGTGGGTACATAATTCTCTATGTTGACGTTTTATTTAACTCCTAACTCCAAAAAGCTATTTTAGTAATATCGCAACAGATTTCTCGTTTTATTGGATATATTTTGCTCCCATGGTTGTTTCTTTGGTTTCAAAAAGCTTATGACAGTTTTTCACACTTTTGACCATTGCCGCATCAAAATATGGATGTTTGACAACTGGCTCATAATTATGACAATTGTGGTGTTAACTTTTGAGACGTTCTGACAAGCAAAGTCAATGGGGAAGCCAGATTCACTTTACAACTGTGTTACTAACTTAACAACTGATGTGACTCACTTAGCAAATGTGGCAAAAAGGTAGTAAAATAGGGTAAAATTCACTTAACAAATGTTTTGCTTAGCAACAGAAATTTTTGGCCTATTGTGTTCTTAAATCGAGATTACCTGTACTGGGATTTTTTTTAAAAAATCCTCAGTTGCTCCATAATCTTGAGGTTTCCAGGTAGTCTCCAATTTAACCACTATCTTGATATGCTATTGTTTAGCTTCCAAGTCTAAACAAGGTTGGTCAGGTGAAATACAAGCCAAGAATATCTAGACATTATTGTCACAATCCATGGAAGAAATAATACTAGCAAACAGGATATAGAGCGCTGAAATTCTATGAAGAAACTAGAAGTACTATTGACAAATAGAATCTGGGGGTTGCAAAAACATTAAAAAGAAGAAGTGAAAATAAAAGTGGGCAGAAAAAGGGCTGAGTTAATTATTGAAAGAAGTTGATTTACAAAGGTAGACATGAGTAAAAGAGCAGACATACTTTTGCTATATCCATAAAATTGGAAAAATTAGGCCAATCTTCTCAGTGCTGGAAAAATGAAAACAAAATAGGGTGCTTTTTTTGGGAGGGGGGGGAAAGAAAGCATAATTATTCATGTAAATAAGCAAGACACGTGTCCTAAAGGGGCTTTAGCAGATGGCCAGTTACTACAAATATATATTTGAGTTGGACAGGAGGCATGCCTTGAGCTGAATCAATGAAGAAACATTGGGTAGTGGGAGTAACATTCATTTCTACTTTTCACCATAACAGAGACAAGTCAAAACAAAAATCTAAACCTCTCTTCTTAGTTCTGAGTATTCTGAACGCAATTGTACATTACTAGCACTTCATCACATGTACAAAATAACCGAGTTTTTAGTTTCATTTTTTTCTGATTTATTTTTCCATCTTCCAAAGATACATTAGACAAAATCAAGAAAAAAATAAAATCGCTCATATGGCAGCTAGTCTGAATAACACAAGCAGGCATGGGGCAGGGGGGGGAGAAGGAGGAGCACTTTTATGTAAATTATAGATGAATAAGATTAATGCAATTCCAGCACATTTTAAACAGTCTGATAAAGGTGTTATCAACAGTCTTGCTACCAAACAGGCATCACACTCAAGAGTAGATGATGCTATTAGAAATTGAAAGCCAAAATGTCCATATCTATCAAATGCATTTTGACCAACAAGGTCTTCTTCAGGAGCTTAAAATGGTGGCTTCCTTAAAAGAATTGAACTCCATCTTCTAGTTCTCGGCGGGATTTCCCTGAACTGAACTCTCTCCTTTGTCACAATTCCTAAAAGAAGGTACACTACTTTAAAAATGATGCAATCTAATAGTTTTTTGTTGTTGTTGTGCAGTTTAAATACAGGCAGTCCTCGACTTACAACAGTTCACTTAGTGACCGTTTGAAGTTACAATGGCACTGAAAAAAGTGACTTGTGACCGTTTTCAAACTTACAACCTTTCCAGCATCCCCATGGTCATGTGATCAAAATTCAGAGGCTTGGCACCTGACTCATATTTATGATGGTTGCAGTGTCCCGGGGTCATGTGATCCCCTTTTGTGACCTTCTGAAAAGCACAGTCAATGGGAAAGGCAGATTCACTTCACAACCGTGCTACTAACTTAACAACTACAGCAATTCACTTAACAACTGTGGCAAGAAAGATCATAAAACGGGGGGAAGCTCACTTAACAAATGTCTCACTTAACAACAGAAAAATTTGGGCTCAATTGTGGTCATAAGTTGAGGACTACCTGTAGAAACAATTGGCAAATAAACTCAACAACTTAAGATTAATCAGTATCTTTTAAAACAAAAGTTATGAAAGAAGTAGTAAAAGGGTTAGGTGAAACTAAGCAGAACTTAGTAGTATTAATGTTAGTATTAGTATTGCTAGTTGTTCGTTAGTACGACAGCCTACCAGCCAATTTATTTTTATGTTAAAGGGAAATTCAGATATTTTACAAATATATCATGGAGGAGTAATCTTTTTGGTCTCAAAGGCTGCATGAAGCCAAGAGATACGTCTCGTAAAATTGCTCCATGACTTACAATTCAGTTCTGCTGAAATTGTTGACAATCAAGGGTGAAAAGTCCTACTGATACCTTTCCATTTAATCCTACTGCCAGATTTCCAGCCCTGTCCCTGGGAAACCCACCAAGGAGATCTCCTCACAATATTATCAGGTCTAGCTCAGAATATCAACACACTAAGAAATCTCTGAAACTACTGGGTCTGATGATGTTTATTTTTATATTACAATATTTCTATATTTCTCCATTGCACAAACTGGCTCTGGGCCTCCCAGAAACAAATCAAAATTACTTTCTCAATGACAGTAATAAAGATTGCCTTACTAACTGCTGATGCATTGTTGGGTTTGATGGCCCACTAAAACCAAATGGTTTCACAATCATCCTGATTGACGGGAACATGTCAGGCACAAATAATCAGGATAGCAGTTGTGTTAAAAGTTTATTACAGGCTACCTATACCCAAGAATCTGGATTACATAGTTAGGCAAATTGGTGCTAGCTAGGGGTCAATGAAATTCACAGAAGCTGGATTTGGATATCTTGTGACAGCGTAGTGACTCCAAACTAATGATACATTTAACCCTACCCTCAGCCTGCCCATTTCCTAAAGAAGGTTGGATCAAATAGCACCACTGACACCTGGTGTTCTACAATATAGATGTTATGTTACCATCAGTGTCTCCTTTCTTAGTCACAGCCCGTTAAACTCAGGACCCTTAGGAGCTCCTCCCTAGATATCCAAATGGATAACCTGGATAAGGCAATTCATTCGTTCATTCATTCATGGTTTACCATGCCAACAAAATGGCTCCTGTTGACTAACAATTCATATAAATTATGAATTTTAACAATCCAATAATATAATGTTGGATTATATAATAATGGATAATACAAAAGTAGAAACAAGAGCTTAAATATCTATACCTTCCCCGCTAAAGATAATAAACACACATTAAAAATACATTGCCATTGGGACACTTATAATGTGGGAGAGAGAAAACAAAGCAACTTTATATTCTGGACTCAACTAATATAGTCTGAGGGAAAAGTCAAGGCTAATAAGCTCAGGCCTATCCAAACTTTTGGAGGGATACTGTCCCATAAAGGATCAGCTATGACTGAGAACACATTTCTTCTGCTAACTGCTGGATGACACTGCTTCATTGAATGGAACCAGGGCATTCCTATCCTGCCAGATCTGGTGGAACAAGCAGAAACATTTAGATTTATGCAAAGGTCTTCCTGCCACCTGCTCCAAAGCAGGAGCCATGGATTCAAGAGAACCCTTAAATTTGCCTACCATCTTTGTCTGCCACTTGGGAAACAAAATTCCAAGATCCAGAGGATCGTAAAGCTCGCAGCCACTTGCTACGGTTAAGCTTACCACCCCGATTCTCGCATGGTCCAGACATTGGGGAAAAAACATAACAGCATCACTTTGGAATCATTATCATATTGGTGATATGTGCTGTAGATTTCAGTGTTTTGTGTCTATTTTAAATAAGATAGGGAAAACTCTATTTCCTTTACCTATACATCATCCAGATGAGAATGTTATAGTTCTGTATCCCCTTTAAATATTATATTTGAAGCTTTGCATATTACCAATAAACAACCTCTACTCTGTCCAGAACCATCTATTTTCTTATCACTACTGATTAGTGGACAGTATTTAATAAATGAACAATGTAAATTTGAATCAAACAAGAAAGTTGGAATCCAATGCAGTGCCAGATTATTCTTGGAGTTAAAACAGGTGACAAAGAAGAGCTATTAAATGAATGATGAACTGGATATTGCAAATGTTACACAGAAAGGTGCAACAAGAACATATATAAAAATTAATGTACCGTTGAAAATCTTATTCTAGCAAATGAACAATTATTCAAAGGAACATTTTATATTACTGAGGAAAACATATGTATTACTGTGGCATGCTAAAACATGGAGCTCTAATGAAGTGCTGTATATCTGTCTTCTTAATTAAATACTTTCAAAATAACCTTATAAACTGTCTAGACATAAAATCTACATATGAAATATAAAGCTTGGATTAGGTGATCATTCGTGAATTTTTCTTCACAGTCAAGAAAATATTTTTTTAATAAAGAAAAAAAAATGAAAAAAATCACAGCTATTACATGGAAGCCAGATTTTCTTTTTCATCTACAGATAGTTCTCGACTTACAACCATTCATGTAATGACCATTTGAAGTTACAATGGCACTGAAAACAATGACTTATTTATGATTTTAGCAGCATCCCTACAGTCACAAGATCAAAATTTGGTAACGGGCATGTATTTACAATTGCAGTGCCTCTGGGGGCTATCCAGCTCCCCAAAGGCAAATCAATGGGGAAAACTGGATTCACTTAATGCATGTGTGATTCATTAAACAACTGAGTAATTTGCTTAACTGTGGCAAAAAAAAGATTATAAAATTGGCTATGACTCCTTAGCTGCTTACGAATGTGGCCACATTCCCTCAGTAAAAAAGATAAAAGTCTTAAAGTTAGTAATTCAAAACTAGTTAGTTAGTAATTTAAAATTCAAAACTACAAGGTAAACCCAAGATGAATTGCATTTTCTATTTGGTGATAACCTCCTTCCATATATCTCTTGAAGTCACTGATTATTTTACTGGGTAGCCATTGTAAGGAAAGGTGATTTAGGTGCATGAAGTATTCAGGAGGTTATTGGAGACCTTATACTTTGAATTCCATGGTCTTCAGTACAGCTATTAGTAAGCTGACCCTCAGCACTGGCAGTACACCGTGGCCTTTTGACTGACCCTGTTGGTGCAGTGTTGTTGAGTAATTCCACAAGTTTAATTGACAGGCAATCCTTGGAGATCATATACAAGATAGAGCATCTACTATTTTGTTAGCTATGTCCAAAAACTAAATACGAAGACCTAGTGCAGGAATGACTATTTTAATTAAACTTTGAGAAAAACTCTTGTAAAAAGGATCAGTAATGTTCTAACGCAGAGATGTCAAACTTGCGGAGTCACATTGTCGTCTCATGACGTATTGCGACTTTTCCCCCCTTTGTTAAAATGGGGGTGCCCGTGGCACGTGACACATCCGGCCTGCGGGTCGTGAGTTTGACACCCCTGTTCTAACGTTAGGTGTCCACAAACAAATTCTGTTTCTATAAAGGGCAGCTTCTCAGTTGTGAGCAGAACATCTAGTATCTCTACCAATTTACATATTGTGTGTTTGTCCTGATACACCCTCAAACACCTATATATAGGAGATAAAAATGCAAATAATTTCCTAATTAATGCTCACACAAATGCTTGTGTTCAGGAAACTAATATAATTTTCATCTCTATATATATCCTTCCAAATATCCAGTGACGAATTTGTTGCTCATAGGAGGGGAAAGTGAAACAAACAACAAAGCTAATAAGTATACTAAGCTATGATTTGCTTAATTATGTTTAATTGGAAAGTGCAACTGTCATACTAGGATACAACTCCTGACTTATTAATCACAGCGACAGGTTTATCCAAAGCCTTAAGCTTAAAATAAATCAGATTATGTAACACAAATTTCAAACTATACACCTGAGTATTTGCTATACTAGATCTAAACACTTCCGGAAATTAAACTGTGGCTTGCAAAGTTTCCATAGAGCACAATAAAAAGCAAACCAAACATGGCAGAAACAAGCAATTTTCCTGGAGGATAGTGCTTTTTAAAAAAGGCATTCAAGCTGTCTACTGAGATTACAAACATTTAACTCCAAGAAACCACCACAGTTTTTTTTAACCTCCTGGCATGTTTATAGGGTGCTTTTAGGCCATGAAGACATTAGAAATAGCCAAGTTTCTCTAGTTAGCCTGGAATAAAATTTGCACCCAAGGAAGTTCAATTAGTGGGAATAACATGACTACTGGTTTATGAAATTAATCTTGTTCCATGTGCAAAACAAACTTTAGAATAGAAAACGCATTCATGTAGAATTTATTTATTGTTAAGTTTTTACTCTGCTTCAGTCCATAGACTTCAGGTGGCTTACAAAATAATCCAAAATAGCAAATACAAACTTATATACAAATAAAACATCTGCTCAAATTAGAACGATAAAATTTAACAAAAAATTGCACTGACTTTCTCTGATCTCTACACCTTCCTAATACAAAAAGGAGATAATAAAAAGAGACTGCTTCTTCTAATGACAATTAGTTTCTTCCCTGCAGTTATTCCAGACAAATAACAGCCCTACTGAAGTGTTATTTCTTTATAATGAAGCACTGCTATTAAAAGGTCACTGTGAAAATCCTGGCTCTATACCAGATTTGATATAGATATTAACACTTCCCCCTCCTAAGAATGTCTCGTATATCTGACTATGCAAAAATCGAAGATTTGAGAATGCTTTGAAAGCAATATACAAGGAGGACAGGGATTACAATTTTCCCAAATCAAAAACGACTGTCTTACATTCAAGGTCCCTCAAGTTCTTTTTAAAATCTGTCCTACGTTCATCCCAAAATCTTATTAGTTACCATACCTTTCGCAAATATTATGTTACTTAAACATATGGGAAATTTGTCAATACAATCCCTGGTCTCTATACAGGAAATAAACCAGACTTAATAGCCTTCCTTCAATATTCTTGGGAGTTGTGTGTGATTTGTTTTAGAAACTGTTACTATCGTGGGGTATTTAAAGAAAGAACACGCAAATAGTGCAATTTTATTCATATATATTTAGTGTTTAGCAAACACATGTACTATCTAATATATTTTAAATATATACCGTCACGGGAAAGACTACAGATAGCTCCCTTTTGATCATAGGGAAGAGTTGCTGCCAGAAGCTCCTGCCAACAAGTCTCTGCTTTAGTTGTCACTACACTGAGAACATAAAAGGTAAATATATATTAAATACCTTCCTTTATGACAAGACAAATTTATCTTTAATATCAACTTCTCTTTATTTGCATCATTGACTAGGAAGCAGGCTCTGATCCCAGTTATTGGTTAGAGGACCTTATCAGGTGGCAGCATGTAGTCAACCTTGACTGAACTCAAAAAGGCTAAGCAGGGTCAGACATGATTAGGACATAGTAACCATTTAGGAATCCCAGGACTACAGAGAAGGAAGTAAAATGTTTAAAAGGCAATAGCACAAAAACCTCCAACAACCAAGTTGATGTAATCACCAGGAGTCAAGTTCAGTTTGAAGTAGTTGTTACTCAGAGGACTAAGGGTGTTGACGAAAATGTGTAGAGCAGGGTGCAGTCTTTGGCTCATGAAAATTCCCTAAAACTCTGAGTCTTTCATCTTTTATGAATCTATGAAATGCATGAGAAGTCACATTAATTTAACTTGATTTAATGACATTAAATTTAAATTAAAGCAAATTATTTTTTTCTGACATCAATCTCTTTTTGGGAGGGGATAGAATACGGTCCAATTTGGACAGTATGGTTCAATATACTATTTCTGGACAAACACTATTCTTAGCCTCTCTCCCCCTCCCCTCCCCAAATTTGTGCCCTAGCATGAAATGATCACTGTACTAACAGTACTTCTTTCCTACTTACAATTCAGTAAAAACGGGTGTGTAATATACACTGCAGCAAACCATGAGACTTTTAAGATCCACAGAAAACTATTTTGAATAACCATTCTATGTTACAATATACAGGATGAACCAAAAAGAATCAAGCCTCATAAGCTAATCACAGTATGTTTTATTTTTGTCCCCCACAAAGAAAATATTGTTCTTGGAAAGTTCGAAGACCATGTGTCAAAAAAGTATGGAAATGCTTAGAATAAAATGGAAACCAAAATTAATTTGTTTGATAAATTTGTTTAATAAATAAATGAGTAAAATGGCAACCAATATGAACATTTAGTGTAATTTACATAATAAATTGTGTATGATTTTTGGTAGAGTGGTACCTCAGTACTTGACTGCTTCAAAACTCGTGAGTTTGGTACCTGATGCATTTCAATGCAAAAATATTGCCCTGATACTCATTGTTTGTTTGGTACTTGATACGCTGCAGTGAGAAAAAGGGGATGGCTGTGAAAAACAGATAGGAAGTCGGCCATGCCAGGAAGGTCACTGCAAAAGGAAGAGGGGATGACCACAGAGGGTAGACAGGATTTCAGCCATGTTGGAAAGATCACTGTCATAAAAAGGGACAGGCAGAAAGTTCTTCCTGGCTGAAACAAAGGGTCATGTGGTAAGTCACGTGGTTTGTTTGGCACTCATTGTTTTTAGTACTTATAGTATTTTGTGGAATCAATTAAAGACAAGTGCCAAGGTACCACTGTGCAACCTATATTTTGAAGTACTTTTGTGCCACTACAAGAAAAAAGGCCCTCCAAGAACAATTCAGAAAGTTAAAAATTGCACTAATCAACCCTTTGCCAGATATTAAGTTATCATATGCCATAGTAGGGAACTGCTCCTCACTCATCAAATATCTGTTCAAGAAAAGGTTACTGTAATTAAGGTATCTGTATTATTAAAATAAGGAGGTCATTCAATTCCCTGGTCCCCTGCTATCTCAGTAATTTAATTCATTCATGAATTGCTTTTACACTCTTACAATACATACTAAAATCTGTTGCTTTTTCATTGTACTCTCCATACCACAACTCCTTTGGCTGCTTCACAGTAAGGTTATAGGTAAAACCTGTCTATATCTATATCCATTTATGACACAGTAGGGCATTCTTGACTGTAAATTGTCTTCTCTGACATACATGCCATCAACTTCTAGGGATTAAATGCATTCATAGATGAAGATATTCAATCTGGATAAAAGTATATTGTTTCCTAGTTCAAAGAACATGTAATTTAACTTCAATGTTATTTGTGATACCAACTAACTATTTAAAAGGGGGGAAAAAAGAATGCCAGCAAGACTAAATGTCACCAGAGCTCATGCACCAAGTCATCTGTATTATTTTAAGAAGTTATGATAAATGCTAGCCAAACTTACATTGTTTCCCTTTGTCATCTTCTCCGTATCCAAACAAGCTGAGCTTAAAATAAATGTACAAGGACAATAGTACCATGTTCTGAATGCTATCTAGCAAATCAACTAAGCCAACTAATCATCTACATTGTCTACCAGAAACTATGAGTTAGATAGAGATTCCTCCTAAGTGAGAACATCACTAAGTGAGGACAAGGGGTGGAGTGGAAGCCGATTTGGTACACTTTAAAGTATTCACAAATAATAGGAGTCAATTCATGCTATACAGGTAATCCTCGATTAGTGATCACAATTGAGCCCAATTTTCTGTTGCTAAGTGAGAAATTTGTTAATTGAGGTTTACCACATTTTACAATATTTCTTGCCACAGTTGTTAAGTGAATCACTGCAGTTATTAAATTAGTAACAGGCGTGTTAGGTGAATATGGCTTCCCCACTGACTTTGCTTGTCAGATGGTCGTAAAAGCTGATCGCATGATCCTGGGATACTGCAACCGTCATAAGAGTCAGTTGCCAAGCATCTAAAATTTGATCATGTGACCATGGGGATTCTGCAACGGTCGTAGGAAAAATGGTCATAAGTCACTTTGTTCAGTGCCATTCATCACTAAAGGAACTGTTGTAAGTCAAGGACTACATGTAAGTCAGAGAGTGAATAGGATTCTTCCTGTTTCTTCATGCTTTCCATGGATTAACAGCAATAAATGCTAGACATATGGATTATTGAAGACCTATAATAGGAGAAGCATATAGAATTTAATGATAGCAATTAATTGAAAGGTAGGAATGAGCAACTTAGAAATTTAGATAAAGTGAAACGTTTCAAATTGTACCTTTTAAGATTTTGTGCAAGTGATAATTGTGTGCATTTAATTTTGTGCAACTGATAATTGTGTGCGTAAAATCCACACCTACAAATGAATCATTGGCCACAGTATGATCCACGCCTATCTTGTAACATGTCAAATGCACAAACCTCTGATAACAGATAAAAGCTACAATCGGCTAGAAAAACAAGGCATTTGTGCATTCGGTTTGAAAAGCTCAGCTGTCTTGTGAACATTAGCAAAAGAAAAAAAGAGAATTTAGCAGCCTCTGGGGCATTTTAATTCTCTGTTCACTTGCAGAAAAAAATTTATATCCGTTTAGTCCGCCCACACAAAGATTTATCTACTTGCAGAAAAGTCTCATCAGCTTGAGATCAGATGGTTTCATGGACACACATCTGTGTATTTTCCATAGTAACAATAAAGAAATAGTTTCTTCCAGAATTTTATTTCTTTATTTCCTAGTTTCCCTGGCTTTCCTGGTACTTCAAGTTCTCACCACATCTAACCTTCCTCAGGTCTTCAACATTAGCCAAAGTAGACTAGAAGGAGATGGCACAGAAGTAAATGTCTTTTAAAGCAGTATAACCTGGATTTATGAGCTTAAAAAGCAATTAGGAAAAAATGCACAAATATTAAGTTAAAAAGAGGAGAACTGCAAACCTTACTTGTGGACTATGCTGTTAGGAAATACCTACATTTAAGAAACTACTTGCTGGGCTCTAACCAAAGTAAATATATTTTCCCACTGAACTGGCAAGACATTTATACTTTTAAATCCTGCCACTAAGAGTACAGCCATAACAGGACCTGTAGTTTAACAACATGAGTGGGCATATTTCAGGCTTACTGAGTAATATCTTTATTTAGAATATATTGACTCCTGAAAATTGTTTCTGAATGCACTAGTGGATTCAGACCGAAGCCTCCTTATCCTGCAAAATTTTCATGTCTGAACCTAATACTTCATTGTCAAATATTTGGGAATCAGAAATTAATTTTTAAGTCTACATGTTGTCCCAATCACTAGTTATTACATCTGATGAAGTGAGTTGTCAATGAAAGTCTAATGGTTCTGATTCCCATTAGGATGGGCTGAAGAAACCAGATTGCTTGGCATTAAGTATCTGAGCAGACATCATACACAGGCATAAATGGAATAGAAGTATTAAATCAGAGGAAGACAATTCTGCTTGTTAAAAAAAATACAGATGTTAACAATGACAAACCAATTGAAAAACAGCTTGGGACATTATTTCTTTACATGGTGACCTCTGCGAGGATTGTTTTTGCTAAGCATTGTAAGGAAAAACTGTTCATTCAAGAGTGGATGTTAAAATTGACTGAAACGATGGCAAGATTAACTGTATTGATTAGAGACAATGGCTTAGATAAGTTTATAAGAAACTGGGAGCCATTCAACACTTTCTACATACAATAACAGATGGTTAACAGAATGATTACAGTTTTATATAAACTAATATTAGTTTTACAGTCAACAGACTGTGTGTGTGTGTGTGTGCGCGCGCGCTTGCGCGCAAATAAATAAAAATGTAGCATGAATAGAGGTTGGATTGATCCAATTACTAGATAAAAAGACTTTCACATCAGGGGTATCTTTTTATGTAATATACTATTTTTGTCAAATATAGATGGAAAAGTTTGTAATTATTTGTAGACCTGTTATGTAAGGGGAAGAAAATACATTAGATTTTTGATATATTTGTCAGCATTCAGATGGATATCTTATGTGTGTGTGTGTGTGCATGCGTGTGTGTATGCACGTGTGCGTATGTATGTATGTTTGATGGTAGTTGTCAATTATGTGTTTGATATCTGGGGTTTTATTGTAACCAGTTTCTTTGTTTTTGGTGTCAGATGTTTGTTAAAATGTTTTTTTTTTCTTTTCTTTGCATTTTATCTAAGCTCAGCTAAGGAGTAACAAATAATAAACTTGTTTTAAAAAAAGAGTAGTTCATCAATGGGACCAGTTTCTGAAGCAGGTGGCAGGTTCCCTTTACTGGATGTGCTCTCCAAGCAGAAGCTGGACAGTCAAATTTTGCTGTTGTTTCATTTTGGGGACCTGCACACAGCAAGCAGACAACTGGATGGTCTCACCAACTTCTTCTAACTCAGTGATTCTATTTATGTCCAGTTTCTATCTGACCTTTCATAAATTCTAATGTAAATAAAAGCTTTCAGAATCTAATCTAAGAAGAATTTGGCACAAAGCTGTAAATGCAAACCTCATCACTGATTGTGCTCCTGTCTAAAGTTGTTCATCTGGGCACTGACGTTTAAATCTCTTTTCCTTTTAATTAAACTGAGGCAGTTGAAGGTTATGCCATAAATGTATAATGTTTCTATTTTAGCATTAGATAATGCAGAATGACTCGCCGATACATCTTGTTCACAAAAATCAATGAAAGCAGTAGGCCAGTTTTGAAGAAAGTGTTTAACCTTAAAAAAAAAAATCTAGATGAAAAACTTACACGAGATGCTTTCTTGTCCAATTTCTACATTCCTGGGTTCTTAATGAAAAGATGCAAAGTTGAAGTTCATTTTTTTTTTAAAAAATAATCAACTGCAGCTTCCAGGAGTTTTACTGTTTTGGTGGCACGTACATTAAATAAATGAACATTTTCAGAGGTCCACAAAGTGTAAGATTCCTTTCTATTACTGACCAAGAAGAACATATCAATTCAATAAACCAGAGGGTGAGAAGTGAGAAAATGAATGTCAGTGATACCTACAACACTTTTAATAGATGCATTTCAAATCAGTGTTTATCATTAGAGCAGTGTTTCTGAACTATGGCAACTTTAAGGTGTGTGGACTTCAACTTCCAGAATTCCCCAGCCACTTGCTGGGGAACTTAAGAGTTGTCAAATCCACACACCTTAAAGTTGTCAAGGTTGAAAAACACTACATTAGAGAAACAAAACCAGCTATCTAACTAAGGCATCAAGTGAATTAATCTTTTTTTTCAATACAATAAATCTGGTACCTAAATGCAGGAATAGCCTGGCTTTAGAATCGCTAATCCAACATTCCAGAGTTACTGGGGGAAAAAGGTCCTTTCTTTTCACAACAGGAAGCAATTTCGCCTGATTGTAAAACTGCCTGCCAGCTATATGGGTCAGGAGTTTCATTTCTAAAGAACTTAATAAAGAAATAGCATACTGAGAGATTTTCTCAGAGGCAGCATTCTGTAAATAACAATGCTTGTGTGCCGTCACTGAGTAAACTTGGCTAAACTAACCTTCGGCAGGACTTAATTAGTCAATATGAGAAACCCTAATAGAAATCCCTTTATATTGCATGTACTTTACTTCATGTAAAGTAGTTCTCTTCTTATTTTTAAGTTTCCAAGTAACCTCTTGTTTAATAGAGGGGCAAATATGTCAAACAAAAGATTGCCGTACGGCAGAAACAATCAACTTTGGTTGCAAAAGAATTGCAAAGATTAAAATTTTATCCGATCCATCAACAGAACATGCATACACACAAACACAATACACAATCATGAAGATAATTACAGGCAGTCCTCGACTTACAACAGTTCATTCAGTGACTATTTGAAGTTACAATGACATTGAAAAAGTGACTTATTTTTCACACTTATGACTGTTGCAGCATTCCCATGGTCATGTGATTTACATTTGGATTTTCGACTACTGGTTCAGATTTATGAAGACTGCAGTGTCCCTGGGTCATGTGATTGTCAGCCTTGGAAGCTATAATTGCGAGGCCTCTGCGGCTGCCACTTAATAGCACATAGGAACCAGGGAGGGGGTTCTTTCTCATACACTCAGAGGAGTTAGTAGACAAAATTCTTTTCAAGTGTGTCAAGGCCATCCTGACCAGCACCTGGAAGAGGAGTGACGAGAAGAAAGAAGAAGTTGGAGTTGAAAGAGGATTGGGGAATGTGACATTTGATAATGGTTTGGAGGTGGATCTTTGATTTCTTTTGGGTGGGGAAAAACCTGGGCTTTCAGATTCAGCTTTTTCCCAGATATGCCAACATGGTTACTTTAATAAATTGTTACTTAGATCTAATTGTGTCTGAGTGCTGAATGAATTATTGGAACTTGGATGGAACGCTGTCAGTGATCCTGTTTTGCGACCTTCTAGCAAGCAAAGTCAATGAGGAAGCCAGATTCACTTAGCAACCACGTTACTAATTTAACAACTGCAGTGGTTCACTTAACAACTGGAGCAAGAAAAGTTGTAAAATGCAGCAAAACTCACTTAACAAATTTCTCATTTAGCAACACAAATTTTGGGCTCAATTGTGGTCGTAAGTCAAGGGCTACCTGTACTAGATTGTGACCAACTTCCCAACCTGTTGCATCTTCATTACTGTTGTTCAGGATTCTATAACAAAACCCCAGACTAAATGTGAAAGTCATAGCTGCAACACAACTAGATGTCCCAATGAAGGCCAATTTTAAGCTAAGGCTGTGTAGACACTGATCTAAGGTGGAAAAAGTTAAGAGGCCCCAATGCTGCCTCTCCTTCAAAATTAATCAATGTAGCCCCAGGGATGCCATATGTCCTTGAGTTAATATGGTACCAAACTTCATCACTGCAGTTATTAAAAGTCACTTGGGGTGTGCCCAAAACCTTAAAGGGAGATGAATTTAAAAGTCAGCAATGTAAATATTACTTGTGTATTAACAACAGTAACAGGATGTGGAATGCTGTCCTGACTTCGCAAATTCAATGCAGCTCATCATCTGGAATCTATCCAATTTACATCAACTGGAATTTATCCAAATTACACAAATAATGGTTTGGCTTGGGGGGGGGAGTAAATAGGGTCAATGACTATCCAACAATATATTATCACCCTTAGAACCCAAATTATTTACAGTCAATAATGAGATTGTAAAGCAAAAATAGCATTATGGATATATGCAAGTTTGTAACTTGGGCTTGACTACTGCTGACTTTACATCCATATAGTTTTCCTGGAATTAGTTCAAAAGTAAGTTGTCTTTGTCTTAATTATGATGTTTTCTTTTCAATTTCTTATTTAAGTTTACATCCCTAGGATTTCTTGACCAGTCTCTCATCCAAGTAGTGATTGGGCTCAGCCTACTTAGCTTTTTGAGATCAACCAAGATTGGCTCAGTGCTACCACCTCATTGGGCTCAACCTACAAATATTGAATTATAATTCTAAATTAAGACTTCAGAGGAATCTATGGTATCATCGGGACTTGCTTCAAAAAAATATCAAACATGCCTTCATTTGGTAACTGAAGAAATTTAAGTAATTGGAAAATGATGATTATCACAATATTTTCTATTCAAAGTTTTCATTAGCAGAGGTTCTGTATCAACCATCATTATTTTCTTACTACAGATTGAAACTATTTTCCCCCCATGATCAAGTTATATACTCAAGTAGAACATGTCAAAAAGTTAGGTTTAGAGTAACACAATTGCCTTTAAGTACCTTTTATGCAATTCTCTATTCTACCAAAAAGAAATACTCTGTGTGTGTGTGTGTGTGCGCGCGCGCTATATGTGTATTGTGCACAGGTATTTTTATTCACCTGCAGGATTAGTGTATATTCTAATTGGTGCTAATTAGTGTATATTCTCACAAAGCAACACTGCAATCCAATGTGTACACCAATGGATAAGATCAGCTCAAATGAAAGACATTTCATTTAAATTTCAATTCTGATTCCGGAAGTAAAATTTCCTGAAGAGATCTTTCAACAACTACGACAACAAAAAGCAAACAAACCACCATTACATGAGAAATATGGCAATTCATATTTGAGCTTTGTTTCATTAGAAAACTGGGTGACAGAAGAAAGTTAGGGAAGTTTCACAATGTAATCCAAAGGGCAACTTCTTTTCAAAACCAGAAATGTTGGTTTGTAAAATATTTTGATTTCGAACACTTCCATTTCTAAGTAGGTAGTTTCAGTTGCTCTGCATTCGAAGAACTAAATAACTTTTCAAAATCAAAGTCATCCACTTCCACAAAAGATCAAGACAGCCTTCCTATCATGTAGAACAGGGGTGTCAAACTCACGGCATCACATTGTCGTCATGTGATGTATTGTGACTTTTTCCCCCTTCGCTAAACCGGGGGTGGGCGCAGCCAGCGCATGATGCATCCGGCCCATGGGCCACAAGTTTGGCACCCCTGATGAAGAACAACTTCTGAACTTGAAAAAAACAAATCACTTAGTGAAAATATACAAATATACTCAATGAAATGGAAAATATACAAGCCATTAATGAGATAGCAAAAATATGTAACAATAGTTCAAATTATATTAACATTTTTTAAAATTCTATGTCATTTTTTACTTTCTAGGAAAAGTATTTTCAGAAACTTATCCATACATTGTTTCTCAAGCACTGGATTCAGAATCACTTCAACTGAATTGCTCCCACAGCAATCCTGTTTGATTTATTTTCTTTGCCAAGCTCCACTAAAAACGTTTATAAATGTTACACGAAAGGGACACAAACTTAAAAACGGACCAAAAGGCCTACCATCTGTCTTTGGGAAACCCAATTTGGGAAACCCAATTTGTAAACGAAGAATAAAATAAAAAGAAATACAGATAGTCCCCAACTTACAATCATTCATTTAATGACTGTCCAAAGTTACAATGGCTCTGAAAAAGGCGACTTACAACAGATCCTCACACTTAGCACCACTGCAGCATCCCCAGTCACATGATCCAAATCTCAAGGTCCAAGCTCTGAACCTAACCCACAATTAGAACGCCACTCACTCCAGGTTCCAAAATGGTTTATTCTCAGCACACAGTGAGTTCTGTCAAAAAAAGCTTTGGAATAATGTTAGCGCTGAGAGCTTCCACCTCCCAGCATCCTTTTGAAGCCCAGGACCGTACCCTTCCACACACTGGAGCAGCCAACCATCCGGCAGACCCAAGCAGCCAATCGCCGGGATGCTGGCAGACTCGATCAGCTGCTCGACGGCTGGCTTGCAGGCCCTGATCAGCTGATCGTCAGCCAGTTCGTAGCCCATCAGGATCAGCCGTTCGGAGACTAGTGTGGAGTCAGTCAGGATCAGTCGGCTCCATGTCGCTCGTCGCTTGCAACTCCAGTGAGCATTCCCCACCACCCACCTCCTGTGCTGGGGTCCCTCCCCCAGGTATGGCAAACCCCAGACCGGGGTTTGACACTAAATTTGGATATTTGGCAACTGGCATGTATTTAACAATGGTTGCAGTACCCAGGATCATGTGATCACCATTTGAGACCCTCCTAGCAGTTTTCTGAAAAAGCAATGGGGCAAGCGACATTCACTTAACAACTGCATGACTTCTTTTACAACTGCAATGATTTGGTTAACCCTGGCAAAAAAAGATTATAAAATTGAGCATGACTCATTTATGTACTGCCTTGCTCAGCAATGGAAATTGTAGTCCCAATTGTGGTTATGGTTGAGGACTACCTGTATAAGAGTAATTATCTATCCTTCTGGTTAATGTTTGAAAGAGGGGGAGAAAAGTGGTTGAGATCCATCCTTATTCAACCAATTCCAAAACTGTTGTGTTAAATCACTGAAATTTTGCTCCCAAAGGAGCGTCTGGTTTCCATATGTTCTTATGTGAAACAAAAGAAAACAACACACTATCACTGAAAAATAAAAATTAAAAAAACCTGGCAGCAGAATGTTACAAATGCCACTAGGGAAGTGGATTGCCATGAAAGATGCTTCAGACCCGTTCGCAGCATTAAATAGGGTACATATGTTTCAGGATGATTGAACAAACAGAATAGAATAGAATAACAGAGTTGGAAGGGACCTTGGAGGTCTTCTACTCCAACCCCCTGCTTAGGCAGGAAACCCTATACCATTTCAGACAAA
>JANHFL010001048.1:156957-186030 GCA_032468155.1 Oxyrhabdium leporinum
GCAATTTGGCAGTTCAAATCTCACCAGGCTCAAGGTTGACTCAGCCTTCCATCTTTCCGAGGTGGGTAAAATGAGGACCCAGATTGTTGGTGGCAATAGGTTGACTCTGTAAACCACTTAGAGAGGGCTATAAAGCACTGTGAAGCGGTATATAAGTCTATTGCTAGTCCTTTATATAAAAAAAAACTGACCTGGTTTCCTACCATTACATTTTAATACATAAAACAACTAAGGAGAAGAGCAGAGAGGACTCAGCCTAGAATCATTAAGTGTCCACAAGTGCACCAAGTCTATCCCCACTTGAATTCTATTAACTCTTATGTAGCGCCAGTTTACTGCTTTCCATTAATTGACCAGACTCTTGTGCATAGCCTTGAGTAATAAATCTTCTGAACTGGAAATTGTGTTCCAACACTGTTTCTCAGAATGGCTTCACAGATATTTTTTGGCTATTTATAAGCAGGGGCAACTAGTCTCCTGAAATATTAATTTGGAGACAAATGTCCCCCAAATGGAACTAATAATGAATCTTCAGATCTGATAGACTTGCTCTCTTCCAAGCCATCACTATATAATGTGATAATGAAGTCCATGGGTTAATTACTACATCGAGGTAAGTATTCTTTTTGTTTTAAATCATTTTCCAATTAATCTTACTGGGATGACACCTGATCCTAAGATTTATAAAGGGGAGAAAATCCTTCTCCACATCCAGGTTTTCTTTGCTGTGGAGGGCTTATGACTGTTTTCTCATAAGGAACGTGAACCTGAATTCATACAATCAATTTATTCAATCCAAAATTATCCAACTAACAAAGAGATGTCAACAATAAGAAAATTAGGAATTCCAATTATTTAATTCAAGACGTCAAAACATCAACCCAACTGTTCCTGAAAACCTCTACCAAAGGTTGCCCTCCTCATTAGATAATTATTTCTACTGCTGGACTGCTGCAATATTCAAGACAATTTTCCTGAAATCCCACTGTCTTAGGTCCATTACATTTATGTCTTTGGTTCATTACATTTAATCAAGGAGCAGATAACTCCTTTATTTTCTGCTGGGACTTTGCTTATTGAAAGAGGTACTGTTATTTTCCCCTTCTGTGAATCTCATTGATTCTGTGGGTTTGAAGTACACTGGGTTTAGACCATTTGAAAACTGTGGGATACTTAAAGTAACTTGTTCACATGATCGTGTCTATCACACAACATATTCAGCTCTACTGCTATCGGTGTTTGTTCCTTTTAGTGAGCACATGCTGTTTTTTGGCAAGTAGTGCTCAATGTCTGATTTGGAATGGTTTATGGAAGATAATGCATACTCGGCCAAACGCTATTTATAGAGATCCTGCTCTCTATTTCTCATGTATCCTCTCCTAACCTGATAAGAAAGGGACAGCTAGTCAAATCACTGGATTCTATTTCATCACCAATCTTTCAGCTCTTTCCTTGTAAGCCAGTGGCTCATGGACTGGGGACAGTTATCCCCAAGAGGATATTTTGGGCATACTTGAAGATAATGGAACAATTAGTAACTGTGTGTTTGTGTGTTGAAGCTCCAGTTTGGAACTGCATTTGGGTAAAATAATTCCTTCGTGGGGCGGGAGGGAAGTTAATGACAGTACTCAAGACCAGGAAAAGGGTCAAACCATGTAAGAACCTCAGCTGCAAGTTAATAATAATTAACTTAAATAATATCATTAAGAATAAAAGCAGAATTCTACTCTGGGTAATCTTATAGTAAAGTGACAGAGAGGATAATTCCGGCTACACAAGACCAAGCCTTGTGTAGAACAAATGCATTCAAGGCCAGAATTAGAAGACAGCAACAGATAGCAAATGTCATCAGCAAAGCTAAAGAAACAGTGAACCACCTAGCTAGCTATGGCAAGAACATCTCATGTACTGACTACAAACAATGGCATGATAAAATAGCAAGATTGGAGCATTGGAATACCTACAAGAAATACTGCAAGCAAGAACTTTTAGGGCCACAAAATAGATAAATAGAAAATCAAGAAGCTAAAATGCTTTGGGACGTTAGGATTCAAGTAAGAAGCATTGGTGACACGATACCCCAATCTTAATCATTGTTGATAAGAAAGACAAAAAAAAGTGTTCTTATTTTCTGTATCAATTAAAACAATTCATTTTGTCATTAACATTGCGTGCCTACAGTCAAACAGCTCTGAAATTAATGATTCCTGTGAATTTCAAGAATTGAATTGAAATTCACTTCTCTCTTAAAATACACATCTCTTGGACTTAGAAACAAAATAAAAATGTAAGAAATGTGAATTCCTAATATTTAACATACCTAATAAATGCCGAGTTTGCTTGGAATTCACATTCCTTACGACATTTTTATTTTACTTTCAAGTCTAAGAGAAATGCGCATTTTTATTCTATATAAGGTTATATGAGACCTGTCTGCGTAAATATTTGAGTACTGTTCCTTAAGCTATTCCATTGCCATTAATTTACCTGATCATCTAATTAAAACAAGCAAGCCTCTTGAATCCCCTTGTTTTTCCCTAACAACTTGCTGACATTTATCAAGTATCTTTTTGAATGAGACAACTCTAATGTCTGTGAACATTTGAAGTTCTACAACTTTTTTTTTTTTTTTGGCAAAGAGTATTAGCTAATCAAAACTACAGTTCAAGACTTATTGGCATTCAAGTTCTTGATTCGTGGTAAGGCACTATTTTTCACACTTCAGAGATTCTTAATGAGTCACTAATGAACAAATCAGCTGAGAAAGCATTTGGCTTCCCAGATGGACGGGAGACAGGATATTGCCGGTTTGGGTATTTCATAGCTGAGGTACTGCATCACTGCAGCATATTTACTGCTGGGCAAGACTCTGCCTAAGCCCAAAGCCCAAATGTACATGACATTTGCTAGTACTGTAAATGTCATTAGACACATACCGTGCCATAGTATGTCAGTCTGCAATAATATGAATTCCAAAATACTCTTCATACATTCTTCTTGCCAAGCTTCAAGTAACATGTATCTGGGAGGCACATTAGTGGTTTTCTTTGTGAAATCAGAGTTGTGCCATATAATTTAATATGCAAAGAAGAAAAAACTTTTGTGTATTTTGTGTAGTCTAGCAAATTTATAATATGGACAGAGATAATTTCATTTATTTCATTTATAGCTTTTTTTTTACTTCATTCAAGGCAAACTATAAAGAGATCCTATATATTCTTCAGGAAATGCCAGACATAGTAGTCTGATATTCTGCCTTGCAAGATCTTTAGGCAAATCTTTAGGGTCAAGACAGACGAGAGTCGGCCACAAGTGGGGGTTTAAACCGCTGTCTCAGATACCAGCCTAATCTAATTTCTATATATATTACTGCTCTATATCTTTTATTTATTGTTCCCAGACATGGAGAACCATTCAAGAATTTTCCATCTGCACCCATGTGCTTCAAAATGTAGGTCATTACTCCAAGAATTAAGTTCCTACAGCTAAAAGTCCAACTTTCTCTTGGCAAATAGCTTGCATTTTGAAGCAAGTTGTGTAAGATTCAACAACAGATTAACAGATTTGGGAGGGACTTTGTAGATCATCTAGTCCAATCCCCTGCCCAAGCAGGAGACCCTACACCATTTGTGACAGATGGCAGTCCAGTCTATTCTTGAAAGCTTCCAGTGATGAAGCTCCCATAACTTTTGGAGGCAAGCTGTTCCATTGGTTGATTGCTCTCACTGTTAGAAAATTTCTCCTTATTTCTAGGCTGAATCTTTCCTTGATCATTTTTCATCCACTATTCCTTTTCTGGCCTTCACGTGCTTTGGAAAATGGCTTGACCCCCTCCTCTCTGTGGCAGCCCCTCAAATATTGGAACACTGCTATCGTGTCTCCCCTGGTCCTTCTCTTCACTAGACTAGCCATGCCCAGTTCCTGCAACCGTTCATCATATGTTTTAGCCTCATCATCTTGGTTGCTCTTTTCTGCATTCTTTCTAGAGTCTCAACATCTTTAGTGTAGCTAGCAAGGACACTATTAGCAACTTTCAAAAAAATGGAAAGCTATACTTTTCCTAGGAAACGTATCGTCAAATGGTTTTTCTAATGAGCCTTTGAAAGTTCTACTGAAAGAAACTGACAAATTATTGTGACGACGTGACATACGACTCGAGGTGCAGAGGAGAAAATGGGATTACAATAGGAAGTATTTACTTAAAAATGGGTGGTATATTAGAAAAGCTAGGACACGCTAATTTTTAAAAGCTAATCCTATACATGGCTTCTACCCTGATGCCTTCGCTGCTCAACCAGAGTGGCTCACATTATAAAATCCACCCAGGTGTTAAAATCCACTGGAGAGTCCCTTTAAAGATGTCCCTGCTATCAAAGGCTTTTTCTTCTTTTCCTGAATTGTTCTCAGACAATGGAAAACATTCTTTGTGAATTGCATCTGGCCCCCAGTTCTCAGTATTTAGGAACTCTATAAGACACCCCTTTCATGAACTTTGTTGAATGTTTACAGATGTTTTATCATTTCTGTTGTGTTTTTAACATTTTGTACTCTGGATTTCTCTTTTTTTCTTTTAAGCTGCCTTTAGTACCTGTCAGAGTAGAAAGCCAGCATATTTGTTATTCTTTCTCTCAAATTATGGCTTAAATTAACTGAACTTTATCTGAAGCCCTCCATACATGATAGGTAAGCTGGTTTAACTTCTTAAAAAAAATAAAACTTAATTCAACTTCTGCTTTAATTCAAACGTGGCTATAAACTGCCCTGAATAAGTGGTCCTAGCATATATCATTATCTGACAAGCCAAAAATAAATATACTAGTGACAATATTCAGCTAGACAAAGAGATCTTAAATACGGCCACAGCCAGATTTATAAGTCAGGGACTATAAATAGATTACTGGCAGCCATCCAATATCCAGTGTAGCCACTATTAAGCAGAATAATAACAATAATAATCAAATTCCAGATGTTAATATTTATTATATTGTCCAAAAACAATGACTGAGGAGAAGTTTATGCTTCTTCTCACAGATGCAAAGAAGAATGTGAGGCTAGAATAAGATCACAGTAAACAGCTCTGCATGTTGTTTGAAAGTAGCTGTTTGATTTGGAACTTTCATTTCAAATTTATTCAGGAAGGTTTATTTACTTTTTATATTTATTTAGTTTTTAGACAGCACTCTGTCTTCCAACTTTTCCCCATTAACAACTACTCTATCGAGAGAGTGATTGGCTCAAAACCCAGTTTAGAAGAGACTAGACATTAGGTCTCTTAGCATCAGTTGAATAGCTTAATCACTCACTATCACATTGGTTTTCAACCAAAAATACTATGCAATTTTTATTTAATTTGGAGGGCGAGCGGTTATACAGATAGTCAACTTACAAACTTTTGTTTAGTAACCATTCTAAATTACCACGGCATTGAAAAAAGTGACTTATGACCACTTTTCACACTTATGACCATTGCAGCATCAATATAAGTCACCTGATCAAAATTTGGGCACTTGGCAAATGTCCTGTGTTTATGACAGTTGTACTGTCCTGGGGTCATGTGATCGCCATTTGCATCCTTCCCAACCAGCTTCCTGTAAGGAAAGTCAATAGAGGATGCCAAATTTGTTTAACAACTGCAAGATCCACTTAGCAACTGTGCTGATTCACCTAACAATTGTGGCAGCAAAAATGAAAAAATTAGATGCAATTCACTTAACTACTACCTTTTTAACAATGGAAATTTTGGGCTCAATTATGGTCATACCTTTTCTAGCAATAGTACTTAAGACTTGCATACTGCTTCACAGCCCTCCCTAAGCAGTTTTTACAGAGTCAGCATATTGCCCCCAACAATCTGGGTCCTCATTTTACCAAATCTTGGAAGGATGAAAGGCTAAGTCAATCCTGAGCTGGTGAAACTCGAACTGCAAAACTGCTGGCAGCCAGCAGAAGTAGCCTGCAGTACCGCATTCTAACCATTGTGCCACCACAGCTTATATATCAACTTAATGTATCTCTGTAGCCTGATTTTATGCAACCTGATTTTATGCAACCTGATTTTATGCAACCTGATTTTATGCAACCTGATTTTATGGTGTATACGTTGGGGGAGGGGAACCCTCTCAATACAAGTAGTCCTTGACTTACAACAGTTCATTTAGTGACTTTTCAAAGTTACAACATCACTGAAAAAAGTGACTTATGTTCGTTTTTCACACTTATGACCGTTGCAGCATCCCCATGGTCACATGATTTACATTTGGATGCCTGACAACTGACTCACATTTATGACGGTTGCAGGGTCATCGAGTCATATGATCCCCTTTTGCGACCTTCTGACCAGCAAAGTCAATGGGGAGACCAGATTCACTTAACAACCGTGTTACTAATTTAACTACTGCGATGATTCACTTAACAAATGTGACAAGAAAGTTGTAAAATGGGGGGAAAAACTCACTTAACAAATTTCTCACTTAACAACATAAATTTTGGGCTCAATTATGGCCGTAAGTTGAGGACTACCTGTGGTTGCATAAAATTATTCATAGTCCCTTCCCTAAATAATATTGCCATCTTTCTTTTCTATGGCAGACCCTGCCTTGTGAAACACTCTTTCCCTGAAGTTTGACAGGCCTCTCTGTATTCTTAGTCTTACATGAAGCTTTGAAAAACTTGGTTTCTCCCCCCTGTGCTGGGATAAAAAGAGGTTGCACATCAGAAGTTTGACTTGGAAGGCAGGTTTTTGTTTCTAATGGGTTTAGTTTTATAATTTTAATATGGCGTTTATGCTGTTTTAACTTTTGATTGGGAGCCATTCAGAGTTGGTTATAAGATACATGGCTATACAAATGTTATAAATAAGAGGTTTACCATTGCCATGTAATGTTATAAAAAAGGGGTTTGCAATACAAAACTCTCTTATATATGCATATTTGGAGCATACCGTGCATATACAAAGCTTACAGTATGTACTTAAATGAAAAAAATAAAGCATTTTTATTGAAAAACCCAAAAAACACATCAACAGTTCAAATCAGCTGTCAACATAAGGAATTTTTAATGCTGAGCAACAAGGCAAAAGAAAAAATATTTCAAGCAATATAATAGCTAACTACAATAAAGAAAAGACAGACAATATATTCAGATTTTGACAAGACTGATGTCTATTGTGCCAAGAACAAAAAATGACCAAATAAGGAAAAACCATATGAGGATGAAAAACCAACTTAGTTACAGTTATGGCTATTAGAATCTCACTGTTATTTTATATCGTGAAAAAAAAATATTAACTAAATTTATGCGGCTGCCATCTTCCAGCAGGAATTGGCTCGTCACTTTACCATTATTGACTTTACCATTATACAATTAATTTACCAAATTAAGAAAAAAGAAGTTAGTCTTTTACTTTAAAATAAGAAAAGTTAAGCAAGGAAGTAGTAGGAAGCGTAACCCTAATACTGTTAATGCTATAACCCAATCCTATACCGTTTTAGCCCCAATAGCATCTTATTCATCTTCCCATTTCTTGCTTGCTTTAATAGAAACATTAAAACAACGCAATTCATATTTAATTCTGTTATTTATAAGATCAAAGAAATAAGCTATTCCTCATCCTATGATGTCAGTCCTACTTAATTTAATAAGGCTAATTTCAAGGTAATATTTCAATTTGGGAAACATTCCATTTTCATCTTCAATACTGTATAAAAAAAGAATGTAAATACAAAGACCCTTTTCCTGGCATCATCCCAGATTTCGAAAAGACTCTCAGCATTGGGGTTCATACAATATGATAAATCTGCTTTAAACACAATAAGTAGTTTCTCTTCTAACACACTATGCTTCTCTAAGCACAGGTAGTCCTCAGCATATGACCACAATTGAGCCCAAAGTTTATGTTGCTAAGTAAGAAATTTGTTAAGTAAGTTTTTCCCCATTTTACATCCTTTCACGCCAGATTTGTTAAGTTTGTAATTGCAGTTGTTAAATTAGTAACACGGTTGGTCAGAAGGTCACAAAAAGCGATCACAATTAGTCCGTGACCCTGCAACCGTCATAAATATGAATCAGTTGTCAAGCATCTGAATTTTGACAACATGAACATGGTGATGTTGCAAAGATCGTAACTGTGAAAAACAGTCATAAGTCAGTTTTTTCATGCCATTGTTAACTTTGAACGGTCACTAAATGAACTGTTATAAGTCGACGATTACCTGTGGGGGCTTTTGGGCTTAACCTTGAGGCCTGGTTGATGCTGCAGGATGTCCACAATAAAGTGGAATGAAATATGCAATTCCATTTTAAGTCAATGCTAACCAACCTTGTTTGTGCTCAGAGGTTACGCAAGGTCAGGCCACGTCAGTGAGATTCTTTGAGGGAACACTGGGATGGCAAGCTAGCACTTGGGAAATTGGAAGAAAAAAGCTTTTTGGAAGAAGTGTGGGAAGAAAACTACAGGTAGTTCTCAGCTTTCAAGCATAACTGAGCCCAAAATTTATGTTGCTAAGTGACAAATTTGCCAAGCGAGTTTTGCCCCATTTCACAATTTTTCTTGCCAGGTTTGTTAAGTGAATCACAGCAGTTCTTAAATTAGTAACACAATTGTTAAGTGAATCTGGCTTCCCCATTGACTTTGCTTGCCAGAAGGTCTCAAAAGGTGATCATAGGAGCCTGGGACACTGCAACAAGCACAACAAATATGAAGCAAATATGAACCAGCTGTCCAGCATCCAAATGTAAATCTCAAGACCATGGAGATGCTGCAATGCTTGCAAGTATGAAAAATGGTCATGAGTAACTTATTTCAGTGCTGTTGTTTAGAGGCGCAGTGGTTAGAATGCAGTACTGCAGGCTAATTCTGCTGATTGCTGACTGCCTGCAATTTGGCCGTTCGAATCTCACCAGGCTCAAGGTTGACTCAGCCTTCCATCCTTCCGAGGTCGGTAAAATGAGGACCCTGATTGTTGGGGGCAATATGCTGAATCTGTAAACCACTTGGAGAGGGCTGTAAAAAAAGCACTGTGAAGCGGTATATAAGTCTAAGTGCTAAGTGGTCACTAAATGAACCGTTGTAAGACAAGGACAATCTGTGCATTGATAGATCCATGAAGTTACCAAGAGCTGAGATCAACTTGAAAGAGACTTTTTCTTTACTTTATACATGGTTGTTTTTTTTAAATTACATCTAATGATACACACTGGCAATTGAAACTACGCTAATGCAAAACTTGACCTTTCAAGTACCTATTACAGAATTGGCAAATTGTAGAGAAAATGGTTTTAACTCTTTTAATTAAAAACTACTGGTTTTTACAAGTTGGGAAAGTTCACTTGAAAAACAAGATTAGTTGAAAGGAAAGTTCAAAGAGACAAAGAACAGGACATGTTGTGATAAAACACAGAAGCTTAGTAGTTTGTATTCAGTTGACATGCAAATGACTAATGTGTCCTGGAGCTGTTTCTGGCATTCACATTTCTTGCCATGTTTTATGCGTACACAAATGCATCTTAATTTCAATTTCTTGTTGACAATATAAGCTTCTTGTACTAATTAGCTTCAAGAGTGATAGAGATGTTAGTTCAAAATACTTAAGGAGTGGCAGTTGTAAATTGACTTCAGAATAAGTTTTTAAAGGGCCAACAATCCTGTCTTGAAAAATTGAGCAAAACTGTGCATTTAAATGCAGCAGAGCTGACAATAAAAAATTACATAGCTGTGAGTACAGGAAAAGCTTAAAAGTGAAAGAGAAGTAGGAGGTTTCAAAACAATAATAAAACTAGAACAAAGGAACACGATGCTAAGACGTTAGAACAAAAAGGATAGGAACAGCTTTACATCTCTGAATAAAATCCATAGCAATCCGTAAACCTGCCATTAAACAAAACAATCATCCCAAACCGCATAGGTAAATTCATACCGATTGGAGAAAAGTTTGGGAAGGATGCAAAAGCAACATAGACAACGATAAGAATAAACATCAGCCTTCATTTGCAATGGAAAATATAATAGTTTAGAACAGGAGTATCAAAACTCGCGTCACATTGTCGTCACATGACGTATCGCAACTTTCCCCCCTTCGCTAAACCGGGGGTGAGCATGGCCAGCGTGTGATGCAGCTGGCCGCGGGCCACGAGTTTGACACCCCTGGTTTACTAATCTAGGAATGGATAACCTGTCTGTTCTGACTCTGAATAATCAAAATTTGTCATGGTCCATTACAGTAACTGTCCAATCTCATGTCAATGCATGCAACTACCTGTTCAGCAATCCTCTTAATTGTGGTGTTTAATTTACAATGCAGAACACAGATTTATATGGTAGTTTACTTGTAACAACCGGAGGAAGTCCAATAAGAAATCCCCTTGAGAACACTAAACGATGTCTGCAGCTGATCTTCAAACTTTTGAAAGTTCGGAGTTGTAAGTCCAAATACTGTACAGAGTATGCAAGGTTGAAACAAGCAAAGGATAACCTCAGGAGCTCAGAGAAGCTAAAGTAGCAATTATAGATGACTGGTCAAGGACAGAAGTATCACAATTAGCTCCTTCCCCATACACAAGGGGATTAGTAGACCAAGTGGGAACCTGGTGTTTTCAACAGCAGACAACTATGCCACATCACAGCTTTTAAATCATCAGAATTTCAAAAGTGGCTTACCATCAGTCCTGATATTTGGGACAAAAAAAAAAGGATGCCAGAGACATGCAGAATGACCAGCTTTTAAAATCTAAGCCAATGGAAACCTAGCAACTTTCCTAATGTAACTTGTGCCTACTCAGAGACACAGCTGGAATGGATTTGGGGCTGAAAAGAGTTTGTTCTCCACACCATGACAGAAGCACATTTCCCCCCCCTTCCTCCTAAGGGTGTAAACACAGGAAACTACAGTCATTCACAGCACTTGGGTCCCATCATGAATTCAAGAATCACCCTTGATTATCCAGATAAGCCTATTTCCTTCTCACCCTGAACTCTAACTTGAAAGGGTGTTTGCATGATTGAAGGAAGGCAAACAAGTATTTGCTTTACATTACTCCTTCAAATGTCCAGCAATTTGAAGATTTATATTCGTGTAATCTCTGCACTTGGAAAGTTTTCCTAGCAGCTAAAGCAAATTTGCATGCAAAACATGTAGATGTTTTTTGCATGTAGATTTTTAGGAGTGATTGTGGGAAAATTAAGAGTTTCCTCTTTTGCTCCAAAATTACATAAAATATTAGGAACCTCTATCATTGGCACTTAGTCCTATAAATGTGCTGTTAGGAACCCAGAATACTAGAGTATTCAAAACAATAATTAATCCATTACTTTCAGATTTGTACTATTCTTAATATTAGAGGATTTTGGTTAAGGGAAGCTTATATTAAACACCTATTAAACTTTAAAATTGACACAAGTTCCAATATATGATATACTGTTTACCTGTTCGACCACGTCTGATTCTCAGAGACTGTGTGGACAACTCCCTGTAGTTTTCTTGGCAAATTTTTCGGAAGTGGCTTGCCATTGCCTCCTTCCTAGGGCAATTTGGCATTGTGAGTTAAGGTGAGATTAGAACTCAAGGTCTCTAGCCTGATGCCTTAACCGCCACACCAAACTTTTACACACACACACATGAAAGGTTTAAAAACAGTTTCTCAAATGACCATTCCAAGCCATAGGTTCTACTTACATCAGTAATTTATAAAAGAGTCTTGACATTACAGTCTTGAGGAGGCAGTGCAAAAGTTATTTTGAGCCCTAACATGCTGGCAGCTCACTTTTACACACTGCCTTACAGATTACGTTTCAGCTTGGCTACATAATTAAATTCTAGATTTAGCTTTAATTCCCAAAGTTCACAAGCCCTTCAACAGACTATACCGCATATATAGACATTTTTGCACAGGTATGTTGAGTTTTATCATCAGATTCACATATTACATGGAATTGAAACACCCACAAGAGTTTTGAAGTGCACTGCATAGAATTCTGATCCCCCTTCCAATACACTACTCTATTACAATCAGTTCATTTTTGAAGATTAAAAAAGTTGCGTATGAAGACAGAATTGCTTTTGATTAATATGACTGCCTTCAATTTTTTTTAAAAGGAATTCCCAGAATTCTTCCCCAAATTCTTCTCTTTTGTTAGATAAACAAGAAAGCAGATTTTTATTACTAGAAAACAGGCACAGGCAAGAAACATGCTCAAATTCCATATACAGTACTACCGATTACAGTATTTCAACACAGACTTTGGAATTTAGACTCCATCACTTTGTACAGAGATGATTCGGATCAGAAGTGAACACTCCTGGAATTGAGGACACAATGTTCCAGTGTAGATCAGTATGCCCATTAAAGTAGCAACCTTATTCAGGACATTAAAAAAAACACAACCCTCTTCCTATTTCATCACTAGACAATACCTTGTAGAAAGTTAGCATGCACCTCTCCTAGAAGAATGAAATATTTTAGGAAATATTAAAAAGACAGAATATTATATTTCCGTGGATGAGAAACTGAGAAACATGCTCTTGGAGACAGAAACTCAGCCCCAGCTTCATACCCTCAGCAGATATTTTGGTGCCAGCTTACTACAAGACAAAAGGCCCTCAGCTCCAGGATGATGAGATTATTAAAGCCATTTAGCCACAATAGGAAATACATTACATCAGCCCAAGGTTCCACCAAACATGATTCAGACAAACATGACTCCACATGGGAATCTGATTACAGCAACCAATAGAATACATGTCCTTGCCACAGGAACAGGAAGCTCAAGTTCAAACCCAAGAGAGGGTATAAATAACACTCACTCTCCACTCCATGTGATCAGCTATCCAGGACTTCAAACCCATGTGGTCCTGTTCACCAATAAACCATCTTTCTGACCAGCCTCCATGTTTCTCCCCACTTGGAACTGAACCCAGATGGACATTTCTTCCAACAACTCATCATAGTCTGCGGTGAAACAAACTCTGTATTTCACTGTGCAAAGAAAACTGCTTAAATGTCTTTGAAAAGAAAAACACTCTACTACTTTTCTGAAGGACATCAGTCCTCCTGATCTCTTTCTTCCCTGCTAAATCATACAGGACAGGCTGATTCTTCCTAGAAGAAGACAGTCCTGAAAGCTGAAAGGGTTGAAACATCTTCAGATTAGACTCAAAAACGTGCTGAGTGTATCTTTTGAGCTATAGTTCAGAGGATTTTTTTTCCAACACCGAAACACAAAAGTTAAACGATGACAGTTATTTGAAAATTAACAAAAGTTGTGTGTTAACTTTCAGGAGCAAAAATTATTGCCATGGAAGCTTTATCTGATACAAAGAAATATTTCTGCCTAGATTGAGAAGACAGACACCTTCACCTCCACACAACTTCTCCATTTAATTCCTTCCAGCCTCTAACCCTGAGAAAGTGAACTCTGTGAATAAGCAGAAGCTCAACCTTATTATGCCTCCCTGAGAAAGTGAAATTCTATCACCTTAATTAATTTATAGCAATTGGTTTGTTTTGCTCATGCATAATCAGCTGCCTTAGAAAGTAACCCCCCCCCCAAAAAAAAGATGTCATGGTTTGATTTTTAGCTAAATGGAAGAAGCTAAATGAAAAAAAAGCACAAACTTGGGATTTGCACAACACACAAGGCCACAAACCATAGTGTACATAAACAGTTGGAACCAAACATGGAGTTTGGGGTTTAATGTAATACCAGAATCCAGCCACTGACACCTATTGAAAAGTAAATTGCACAAGTGTTTCTGAACACAGTTAACATTAAAAAAATATGAGAGACTTGCAGACCTATTTGTCATATAAGTAACAAGAAAAATAATACAAAAGTTATCTAAAATGAGGAATAAAAATATATTAAATAAGTCTGATACTATCTTCACAAGGTAAGCAAGCATCAGATTAGTTAATAGCAATACTGCTAATACTAAAATATTATAATACTAATGAATAATATATAAATAACAATAACAATAAGCAATAAAACAAAATGCTAAACTGCTAATACTAAGCAAATACCACTCGACAACTTTGCATCAATATAAAAGCTAAACCGGAAAACCAGAAAAATCTTGTTTTTCTTCACACACTATATTTTACAGCGGCAGCATCAAAATGTGAACTGCTTTCTCAAGAAAAATAGCTATTTTTTTTTCCATGAAAGTCATTCTTCCTTTTCCAAAGTACAAAAATGCAAATGGCCACTGTTTCTTTCTCAGATTCAGCTGACAGTTTCACAAAATTCCAAAAAAGGCAATGTTTTCTGGTTAGATACCAGTCTGCCACTTAAAGAGGCTTGGGAACAGATACATACCAGAGGAGAGGAAAGTAACACCAAGGTCATTCAGGATATCTGCACCACATTGACAAATCTGGAAATAATTATTGCAATCTCACTTTATATCATACACTTTTTTTTCATCACCACAGTCGAGACAATCAGCAAATAATCAATAATAAGTTAAAGGAAAGGACAATGCAGAATGTTTCAAATTGCTCTCCTTAATGCAGAAATTAGAAATAAATTCTGGCAGAAACAACATACAATTTAAGGGGATGCTGTCATATGGCATGAAGTGACATGCAACCAATTGCTGTATCTTGCAATTTCTGAAACAATCACTGGTTTTACACACACACACACATACACATATTAAGCCATGGCTTATTTAAAACAATTTACATGATTTATGTAATAAATTGCCTGATACACCATGTGTCAGTATAGCATGATAGATGATCTCATAAAGGAAAAACTCCACCATAAATGAGAAGAACTGGTGCAAGGGAATATATTTTGTAACTAATTATTTTCTCAATCAGAACAGAAGGACTCATGGAATGAACATCCAACTCCCAATGAATCCGTATTTTTAAAGCCAAAATTGTGTCCAACAATATTAAAATATGCCACTGCCTTGCTTGAGACTTGATCACAAAACTAGCATCATTAGCCCAAAGAATCAAGATAAAGCGCTCAAGTGATAGTCTCACTTGGTCTACTAAAAACATAGAATACCTTCAGGAGGAAGATTAGATTTAGTTACTAATGAGGCATCTTCATAACATTTCTTACAGTAGCAGGGCATAAAGAAGGTATCTTACAGCATTTTTATACTGCACCTCCATTCCGCAAGTTAAGGAAATGTTAGTGAGGATAAGTGGAAATAATAGTCTTTAACTTTATTCCATTGCTTATTCAACAGAATGTGTAATAATATACTGGGTAATTTGATAGAAACAGTGCTATACAACTTTAATGCATCTTGTTATTTCAGATCAAAAATTATGGAATATTCTTGAGGGGGAAAATCTATAAACAAAGTAAGACAAACAGATTATCTTCTGCGTCTGTCGGTCTCTTTTTCTGACATTACTTGAGTTTACTTATTCCTTTTTTATAAGCTTCCTTTCGTATTGTGAGACCAACTTTCTGTTTAGTACCGTTATTCAAGAATTGTCATCTGTGTTCAGTCATCCCAACTGTAGAATTCTATTAACCTATCAGCCTTTTCAATTCTGTAGAAGCACTTTATGATGAAAATGTATTGATAAAAAGTGGTGTTTTTTTAAAAAAAAGAAGCTATTTTAATTGTTACTACTTTTAGTAGTTTGCAACAATACCTTGCCTTGTGCTAGTTATAAGTCGTTGTTGCAACTAAACTATAATACAATAAAGAAGCACAACAAATAAAAAAACCCTTCAACACAAAACAAAAACACAATGTTATTTAGCTACCATATGCTTGGCAGCAATTCACAGAACACTGTTTAAAACCCCATATAGCCTACTACTTTTCTAAGGCAAAAAATTTCCTGTTTGCTACTCATATGATTTGTTAATGAATTTTGGGCATATTACAGAAGGGCTGTCAAATAGTTGATAGAAAATGGGAAAGGTTAATTCCCTTAAGTCCCATCTGCAACTGAGAGAGAACAAAGAAGCTATACAAGCCAAGAAAGCATATGTTTTAAAGATATATGGATTGCCTGAGAGTGTTTGCTTTAGCACTTAACCATAACATACATGGAAGCTTATGTAATAGACATCATGGGCTCTCGCAGAACAGAAATTCACATTCAGGGAACATACGAAATAGCCTTTCTCTAACGATGCTGTGTATTGGGGTTGGGATTCCCAGAATTTTCAAATGGAATGGCCATTAGGAATTCAGGGAAATATAACTATGTCTTAAGAACATCGAATTGAAAAACGATAGCTCAAAGAGAAACTTTTATCCACAGTAGATACACTCTGAAGACTGAGACATCTTTGAAAATAAAATTTTTAACAAAACAGAAGAAACCTATGCGTACCACGAAGTATGTGGCTGAGAAGTTCACTGTGGAATTGTCTTCGGGAGTACTAATCAGTAAAGTTCATTTTTCCCAGGATCTGCAAAATTGGCAACTTTAAGATTTGTGTACTTTGAGCATGCTGGCTGGGGAACTCTGGGATTTGAAGTCCACAAGTCTTAAAGTTGTCTACTTTGGAGACTCCTGATCTGAACAAATATCTTTCCCTCTTCCTTTCTCATGTATAGCTTTTTCCCTGTTTTGGCCTATTTTTTTCCTCACTTACAAAGGGTACTAATAAGCTACTAAAGTTTTTTTAGTCATCCAAAAACACTGAAACCAATCCAGCATTGTCATGAAGTCCTCGTATAATCCTTTAGGAAGGCCCTCATAGTGTGTTAAGAGGGAAATGCAAGTGACATACTTATTTTAATACTAATTTATTTCTTAAATAATTGAAAGCCTCATGGCAGTTTTCAATTATTTTAGATTCCATTTTAGTGGCAGGATTCCCAAACTGCATTCAAACCATGATTTAAGAAATTGTAAGTGACTGGGATTTCAGTGCACCTTAAGCCATTATGGTTGAGACTCTCTCTTTAATGAATTAGAATCGCATGTATGTATCTATTCATATGAAAATGTTCATTTTGACATCAGCATTTACATAACATACAGATCTACTGCTACTATAGATATAAGAATACCAAGAGCATTACCCATGCAACCTAAAAGAACTGAGGAAATAACAAATATACTTCTCTGAGTAACTGCCTTGGCAGCCAAGCAGCTAAGTAAACCTCAGCTCCAAATCCAGTGCAATGTCAGAAATTCTTAGTTTATTGCAGCAAACAGGGTTAATGTAACTTCAGTATGAATGCCCTGACTAAAGCCTTAGCATGTCTAAGTCAGACTTCTCTTTATTGAAATGTGAAGGAAAGATTTATGTGAATTGGAGACCCTCTTAACCCTTAACCCTTTTAATCTGTTGCATGAAAAGGTCAAGAAAGACACAATAGATACGTCAAAATATTACAGAAAGAAGAACCTACTTTTCAAAATGCAGGATCCAGTTACCATGGGTGGATTCTCATTTCTATTAAGCAACTGAAGTAATGCAAACACATTCAAATAAATTAATAGAGGCCAGTCTTTAGAACAAAGTTATTCAGACACCAAAACACAGGGTACAATTTGCAAGTTATTGCAGATATGCATTTAAGGTCTAAGCTGACAGTGGTCTGCTGTATTACATTCCCAGGGTTCATAAGCCAACTATGAAAAACATTTCATTTGGTCAAGGAAATTACCAGTATTCTTCCTATTTTAAGCTTTTATCGTGTATTTCCTTTTATGGATAGTGGGATCACTTTTTTTTCTACTAAAAGAAGTTAGAAACTCATATATATCCTGGCTGTCCACCAAGACAAACAAACAAACTTTTCAGCACCACATCGCCTCTCACAATACCCTTAAAGATAACAATCAGCAATTGAATGAGAGGGGGGGGGGGGGAAGGATGACTAAAAATAGCTGCTTCAAACAGTGGGGACACTGCCTGAAGCAGTCAGTCCCTGAGGGCAAAAGGAAAAGAAGAAAACCAATGTCTCAGTCTTCTTCCCTTTCCTTAAACACGATGAATTCAAATGGATTTCTTTCGAATTTTTTTTGCAGCTAGCTTTCTGCTAAGCCACTTTAAGATGTTCTTATTTTGGAAGAAGAATTGCAAACAGACCCAAAGAAAGGTGGCTTGATATGCTGCATTCATGAAGGATCAAAAAAGAATTTCACTGTTCTCATCCCCAAATGCATACAGTTTGAAGTGTCTCTCTGTCCCTGTCTCTGTGTCTGTCTGTCTCTGTCTCTGTCTGTCTCTCTCTCTCTCTCTCTCTCTCTCTCTGTGTGTGTATGTGTGTGTTTGTAACTTTTCTACAGCACTTCTATTAAGACTGCAGCACTACAGCACTTCTATTAAGACTGCAACCCAGAGCTGCTGCAGAAAGCTGCCCTAAAAGCAAGATAATGGTATCCAGGCATGGAGCTCTTGGCAACAGTAGGGAAGAAACAGTTTTTAGCATCCAAGTCTACCCTACAGCAGTGGGAATTCCTGATGGTTTCCCATCCCACCAGTTACAATTTATAGTCCTGCTTAGCTTTTGGAAGGATGGCTGAAGTCACCTGCTGTGATGGAGGGGGAAAAAACTTCAGCTATACATTATCTCTTTCAAACTATGAAGTGTGAGAAAATCAGAAAACAACTTTTGTCCATTAAATGTAGAATGAACATAGCTACTCTTTGACACATGAAGAAAAACCCGGAAGCCTACTTATTTGATATTAATAATGGCTTTTTAAAAAAAATAAAAAATAAATATTCCACTCAATTCCAAGAACAATCCTACTGGGATATAATTATTACTAAGTTATCTTAACATGTCAACAAAATTAATAAAACAAGTGACAATTATTTTCCAAGCTAATTCTTTTTTAATGTACAGCTCTTTCCAAAGGACCTAACCTAGATATATATCTTTTAACACATTTATCTTTATATCCTAAATATATTTTAAAAATCTGAGACATTTTGGGCTGAGAGTAAGTGACTGGTCCAAAGTCACCCAGCTGGCTTTCATGACTAAGATGGAACTTGAATTCACAATCTCCTGCTTTCTGCTGGTGACTTAACCATTAGACCAGGGGTGTCAAACTTGCGTTGTCACAACGTTGTCACGTGATTTTTTTTTCCCCCTTCACTAAACCGGGCGTGGGTATGGTCAGCTTGTGACGTATCTGGCCTGCGGGCCGCGAGTTTGACAGCCCTGCACTAGACCAAACTGGTCTATCTTTGAGCTAGTGGCTCAGTATCCTGGCAACTGAAGGCCTCCATATCTGAAAGGTATAAGGAAGTATAGTTTAAAAGACTAAGTAGATGTTAACATGACAATGTATTCTAAACTATGCGTTGTCTCTATTTTAGTTGCATCATATTGCAGTTATATTATATCCAATTCTCTTTTCTTCTGTGCTTACCTTGTGTGTATGCTTTTACAAAGCTTTACTACTGAATGCAGCAACCTTGCCTATTCTAAACCTTATTTTATGGGTCCTTTTTCATCCAATGAGCCCATCTTTTCCTTGTACCACAAAGCACATTAGGCCTAGGAAACTTCACGTAAGACGAATGGAGGTAAAAATTTCATAATACTTCTATGTGTTTTCATGAATCTACAATTAACGTACATTAAATCCACTGGATCACCCATTCATGCAAATCCCAAGTACAAAAGTTAAGATTATGCTTTCAATTTTAAATAAGTCACTACCGTGTTTCTCAGAAAACATGACCCATCCCAATAATAAGCCCAACCCTACTTCCGGAAAGCCCTCTGCAGTCGATAATAGAGCTCCGGATTGATCTGGAGCTCTGTTATTGGCTGCAGATGCCTTCCGGCAGGCATCTGAAGACAAAATGGAGGCCAGGGTGATGCGTGCGAGTGGCAGCAAGCGGCCACAGAAGAAGAGGGGCCAGCAGCGGGCTCCTGCTGGGCAAGGCTGTCGGTGCCACCGCCGCAAGATGAGTCAAAAATTAGAACCCTCCAAAAAGAAGGCCTACCCATTTTTTCGGGGGTCAAAAGAAAATAAGACCCAGCCTTCTTTTTGGAGAAACACAGTACTATATTCCACAAAACCCCAACCCTACAGCAATTGACAGATTTTAGTGTCAGAAACTGGTTTTAGAAATTTACTTAAGGATGGCAGATGCTTTCTTGGGTAACAGACACTAATTTCAATTTAGTGTTGTTTTTAAACTTAACTCTGCTTGAACCCGTGTTTTGATGCTAACAAAGGCCATAAAAATAACTAGTATTCACACATTAGAATCAATTGCATGTATGAGTGCCCCAAACCTCAGAAGGTCACAACAGACAGCGGGAGAACGTAAACAGCCCTGCTTCTTTGGTCTTGCATTTCTTTATCAACATTTCGTTACTAACACTTCTGACTGTATTAGAAAGGAAAAAGTGCTATGCTGAACACTCTGTTCTGCTGTCGCTGAATCACAACCTAGTTCCCTTCTATTATCAAAGAAGCAATTGTTGGCATACCAGAATGAAGTACATTATTTTCAGACTAAAAAGCGGTGTCCATGAACATTAAACGTTAACTTTAATTAAAGAGTGGTGAGAGGGACAGTTGCACACACTGTTTACATATTTAGGATATAATTTGGTCAGTTTCCCAGTCAAGCCTACAGTCTTGGGATTTCCTGATGATGTACAATCCCTTTCTGATCCCATTTAGCTTTTTCTCCCCCAGATCAGCCAGTTGGAATGCACCTTTTTGATTCTCCAAAAGTTGGAAACCTGTAGGTAGGCTCTGAGAACAATGTCTAACTGTTTTTAAAAGTATTAAGGTATCTATTTCAGGTAGTTGTTAGAACTCTCTTCTCTATCAGGAGAGTGGATTACAAGTGATCACAGCTTCCAACACAATAGAAAATTTGTAGCTCAGGGTTCAATTGTGGAGTCCTTGGCGCTCTGAGGTTGGTTGGTTGCATTCACAATTGTCAACGCAATTGTGAATGCATCTCAATAGATTTGTTCAATCTGTTGCTGGTTAGCTATACTTTCTTAAATAAAACAACAAACTCATAAGTTTCTTCTTTTACTGACAAGAGGACAACACAGCGTCTTCCATTATTAACCAACTAGGTAACATCATCAGTGCAAGTGAGGATGGGATTTGCTCGCTATTTATATATAGTTAATGTGTATATCAACGAGAGAGGGGGGGGCGGGCAGGCAGGCAGGCAGACAGACAGATGATGGATGGATGATAGATGATAGCTAGAGGATGGATAAATGGATAGACGGACAGATGGATGGATGGATAGATTGATAGACAGACAGAGATGATTGATTGGTGATTGATTGATGATGGATAATGGACAGGATGGATAGATGGGTAGAGAGATAGAGATAGAGATAGGAATAGATATATAGAGATAGATAATATAGATAGATGGTAGGTAGGTAAATATAGAAATAGAGATACAACAATACAGAGATATACAATCAATGTTTAGTAAATCAAGCATTGATCAGTGTATATTCTTACAGCAATAATTTTGGACAAAAAGAACAAAAATATTATAATAATATAGTTCTAAATATGTTCATAAACAGAATGAATTCCAAACATTATGTTTGGTACTAACATAATATACTTCATGTGTTTTCCAGATCTATACATGACACAGACAAAAAAGCATGAACTACTCAAATTTACATATTCAGCATATCCACAAGATAATTATGGATACTTATTGTTAACAGACTGTACTGATAATATGTATGATTTTTGCAACTGTTTAAAATTTTGTGTTCTAGATTCCCTTCTTAGTGATCTAGCAAGTTTATCATGATACACATCATATTGTGAATAGCAGTTTTTTTGTAAAATTCTGAAAAAAGCTACAACATAATTGGGAATGTATTTCAATAGATTTGTTCAATCTGTTGCTAGTTAGCTATATTTCCTGAAACAAAACAGTGAATGGCATAAATTTCTTCTTTACCGGGTAACAAGAGATCAATATAGCATCTTCTATTCTATATTTATAAAATACACGAAACTAGGCAATCTAGGACGAATTTAAATATCTTAGTGAAGTTTCTTTGAAAGTATTGACTCATTAATTATTTTTTTTTTTAAACGGTGACATTTCCTTTTTGCATTTCTTTCATATTTCCTTTGTCTGTGATAGCCACCTGCTTGCTCTCAAAAGGTCAGGATGCTTTGCTCTGCGGTTACACTACACTATTATCACACACAATAAGGGCCCCTTTATAGATATCGTAACTTAAGCTTCCTTTTTATTGAAAGCATCAGGCTTTGCAAAAACTAATGCGGTAGCTTGAAATAGCAACAGGAAACGCTTTCTGGTTAAAGGCGGCACAAAGTTGCCCTTTCCCAAGCTATAGCCACATTTCTTTCTCCCTAGGATTTTCCCTAGTTAGTAATCAGCCCAGCCCAAATTAGGTCACACTTTTCTTCCCTCGGCAGTCAATCTCCACCCATCTCCTTGACTGATATAGGATGTTCAGTGAAAGCAGCCCCTCCCAAACACACATGCATTGATCAAGGGGAATATTTGTAGCTCAAGGCTGAAAGAGGAGTCCTGGATGCCTGAGCTTGGTTATTTCCTTGCAGATGTTTCATTACCCAAACTAGGTAACCTCATCAGTGCTAGTGCATCATCTAACACTGATGCTATTACAGCTAGTCCTCAATTTACAACAGTTCATTTAGTGACCATTCAGAGTTACCACAGCACTGAAAAATATGACTTGTGACTGTTTTTCGCAGTTAAAACCTTTGCAGTGTCGCCAGGATCAAGTGATCAAAGTTCAGATGCTGGGCAACCGGTTCATATTTATGATGGTTGCAGTGTCCCGGGGTCATCCCCTTTTACGACAAGCAAAGTCAATGGGGATGCCAGATTCACTTAACAACTGGGTTACTAACTTATCAACTGCAGGGATTCACTCAACAACTGTGGCAAGAAAGGTCGTAAATGGGGCAAGACTCGTTTAACAAACATCTCACTTAACAACAGAAATGTTGGGCTCAATTGTGGTCATAAGTTGAGGACTACCTATATTTAGTTTAGGTAATGAAACATCTGCAAGAAAACAACCAAGCTCAAAGAGCACGTGTGTGTGTGTGTGTGTGTACACACACCAAATTTAGCTAACACAGTCTGTGTCTGGATGTGTAGATTCCACTAAGCCATGGTGTGTTTTAGACATTTTATAGAATTAATCACACTAGTTGTCACTGGGCCACAGACCTCAGTTTACCACTAATAACTAATAACTGGTTTGGATTAACTTCAAACCAAAACTAGGCAAATCTCACAGGTTTTAACCCAGAGTATGAACCAAGCCAGGGGTGGGCTGCTTGGGATTCTGAGGGGTTCGGGCAGACCCTTAGTGAAGATTCTGCGGGGTTCACCGAACCCCAAAATCCGACTCCTGGCTGGAGCTATTGTAGATATAAGTCAAGGGCTACCTGTATTGTCACACGATATACCAGATCATACTTAAAAGGCTTTTTAAACATGCTTACCCGAGAGATAGTGAGAGGCATGTTGAAGTCCTTCCCACCTTGGAGCCTGAACCCCCAAGGAGCTGGACCCACCAGTGAAACACTGTAGTTATTCATGATCTTCTGCAGTTAGGTTGTAATTCCCAGGGGAACAATCTGTAAGAGACATTTGAAGATTCTGAATGCTAAAAACACAACTCAAACATCCAAAATAATTAGTTCAGATGCTAATGTGCTGGCTGGGTTCATACACTGCACTAACCACAGTGGCTAGTCCACTTTATGTCTTAATACAAGGCACATAATCTAGGACCGGGGTGTCAAACTCAGGGCCCGTGGGCTGGGGTACTTAGATCTGGCCCATGGGGCTGTCCTAGAAACAGCGGACCGGCCCGTGGTGCCTCGACCAGAGAAAACAGAGCTCACAAGGGCTGCAAGTGGCACTCCCAAACTCTGTTTTCGCCGGAAGAGAGTTGCAGGAGGCTGTCGCAGCTGAAAACAAAGTTCGGGAGCCCATTTTCACTGGCAGAGCACTCAAGCCACCACAGGCTCCCCGGACACCGGTGACGTCGAGCTGGCCACGCCCACCCTGGCTCCCGAGGTCAAACACAACCCTGATGCAGCCCTCAATCAAATCAAGTTTGACACCCCTGATCTAGGACAATCACAGAAACCAGGAAGCTTTCCTCAAAATTTATAATGGACAACCGCACAATCAGCTTTTATATACTTCCTTCCAGGAATCTTGAATATTCCATAGGGAGAAAAGGGGGATGTGTTTTAATTATTTGTTGAGTAAGCCATGACTGGATTCACACATCAGGCTAGCCTGAACCAAAGAAAGCACAAATGTCAACTTAGCAGAAGTATAATTCAAGCCAGTCTATTTTCTTTCTTCTAAGGAAGGAGATCTCTCTCTCTCTTCCTGTCTGTACAAACAACTCAGATGCAGAATGACTGAACCCTTGCTATCCACGATGTTTCAGAAGAAAAATGGGCATTTGATCTGATTTTTGAGACGAGCTTCCTTTTTTACAGTCTTCATGCAAACAAGAACACAATAGCCACTGAAATCATGAATAATGTCTTCATCAGAATTAGTAGTTCTCAGCTTTCAACTCATATAAAGTCTCTGAAGATCCATTCGCAGGTTCTGAATTGTCCCTTCCGTCCTACACACACAAATGTGCCAGTGTTGCATTAGTTGTATTATTATAGTGTCATTATCAGCAGAAAATTGGGGACATAAAAAGCCTACAAACATCTTTGCATCTCAAAATGTAAAAACGCCCAGCCCTAATTTCATCAATATATTACCCTCCACCTTTTTATTTTTCATTCTTCTACTTGAGCAAAGTTATTCTGAAAATATATTTCAGGAGTAAAATGCAGAATAAATTTAAGTCATGGGTAAACAATATTCACAATTTAAATTTAACAATATCCATGACTCTACCTCTAGGAAAGGTATTTCATTCTCTTACAAAGTGGAAATGCTTTATGTGGATGCATTATGAAAATGTCTGATATCTGCCTGAAATAGAGTAGGCTGAAAACCAAGCCGACAAAATTTTCTAGATATCAACCAGAGATTGTTGCAGCAAATCAAGATAGATTTGGAAAAATGGAAAACTCTGCAATTAGGGTTATTATTATAAGAATAGATTTGTATTCTTAATTATTTTTGTAAGCATTTGTACCCAGACGACACACTGTGTAATAGAAGATTTTGTAGAAAAATAAAATAAAACTTATTTGAAAAAAAAAAATTTTCTAGATATAATTTGTTCTCTCTCTGCAGTTCTGAAGTCATCCAGGATGAGAACTCCAGCAATTTCAAGTTAGCTTCCATTGTGGCATGGAGGTCTATCCTTAACAAGGTTAAGTCATGGCTTATTTAGCCATAGAAAACTTAGACTTAGAATAATTTTATATTGTCATTTCAAATGTACACTAATCAGCATACATTAAAATGAAATTTTATTGCATACAGCTCTCCAAGGGCCAGCACCTCCAATATACACTATATAAACATGACAAAATAAATAAATGAATAAAATTATGCATATACCCACATATATTATATAACATGGCTTGAGGGATAGGTCAGGACTGTGACCTAAATTATTGTGGTCATTGAAAAATAAAGCTGATAGGAAAGTGTTAACTCCACCTCTGCCTGCTAGAAGGCGAGGCTTAAGACTGTTTCCTCCTCCATGAGGAAATCTCCCCTTTTCATTTGCAAGTATTGCTTTCAACAGGGTGTAATTTGGCCTTTTCTTTACTGGAACTCAGTCTATTACAACCCATTACAATTACAGATGGCATGTGTCATTGTAATCTGATCTCCACTTCCGTGAATCTCCTTTCTATTCCTTTTCTGTAGAAGGCAGAATTAGGATTGACAGGGAGAGGTCTGTTTTGGAAAGTAGAAAAGCCCTACCTTCTATCAGGAAGAAGTAATAGTTAACTCTTTCCCGTTGGTTCATCTTTTGGTGATGGAGAAGGACTGGGTATCTTTCTTGCACTAAGTCACAAAACATGATTTAAGATCAAAACACACTATAACTTAGCTGAAGGTTCTGAGCACAGACTAAAGAATAGGCAGTATGCCAAATAAGCTTTTTAGTCTTTCCAGCCCAACAGAATGTTGGAAATAAAGTAGAACAGGTTGGTTTATCTGTCTAGCTATCACAGAATAACTGTCCAAAAACTAAAGTGCCTAAATTTAATGTAGAGAGAAGTGCCAGCAAAAGAAAGCTGGAGCTCAGAAATAGGCCAAATAACATTACAGGGGCTGTGAAGGAAATCTTCCTAATGCATAACTAGCAGAGGTGCAGTTGGGCAGCCCGTCCAAATATTGCCAACTGTTCCATTCTAAGCAACCCTACCACACTTATAGTTTTCCTTCTATAGTTATGACCCACTATGGACCGCATACAGCATGTTTGATGCTTCCAAATGCACCTATGTAGAGGCAACCTGTTATTTCGTGACAACAAAGAACATGCAGGAGCTTTTATATCCATTGCTGGCAAAGGGGCTGTCAGAAATTCCAGGAAGGAATGGTCTGCATGTTTATCCTTTCTTGTTTCTTCTTTTCAACTTAACATAATGTTAAAAAGAAATTATGGAAAGGGGCTCATGATTCTGTCTATACATTAGCAGGATAATTCTTGAAAAGTGAATAAAATACAGCCAAATCTGTTGTGAGGAAAGAAGCCAGCAGAAGCCTAAGCTTGAAAATGGGCCAGATTTGACTAGGCACTGGAGTGAAAAAAATCAAACCCCTCCACGTATATTTGAAGGTTGTGGACGCTTCCGTTCTAAGACCCTTTGTGGTCATGTGACCTCAGTAGAGCTATTATGAAGGGGTTGGAAAGAATTCTACAAGTAATCCTCTTTGCTTTTTATCTCACGTATCATTTTATAAACACAGGTGGTCCTCAACTTATAAACAGTCATTTAGGGACCAAAGTTATAACCTACCTAAAAAAGGGACTTACAATCTAAATCCAAAATTCTGACAGAATCCCCCCCCGATGTCCCCCCCGAATCACATGACCACACTTCAGGTGCTGGCGACATGGCCTCATTTACGGCAGTTTGTGGCATCCTGCAATCGTGATATTTTACAATAGTTTTGCTAAAAACTGGCACTTACTTCCGGTTACAACCATTGGGTTCACTTTACAGCCAGTGAACAAAAACATTATATGATCAGGTCATGTGACTGAGCCATTTTACAATCACAACTTACGACCGTAATGAGTAGGCTCTATTACAGTTGTAATTCAAGGACTACCTGTATTATTGCTCTAAATCAAGAACTTGCACATGTCACTTACATAGTACAGTGACATTAAGCAAGTGAAGTATTTTTTTTACAAGCAGCCAAGCTATAATTTTTAGAATGAAAAGATCTGGTTTTTCTCCTGGCCCAAGATCTCAAATAAGTTACAATGCTATAATATTTTCTAGGTCGAAGACGTCTCTTATATGTCTTTGTATGCCACCTGACTCGCAACAAACTACGGACAATCTTTTAGTATGATATCTTTCTAAAGGTACTGTACTATTTCCAAGAGAAATATTCTTGGACAAATGCTTTGTTTTTTTTAAGATACAGTCTCTGGGAACGATGACTAGCAGAATTCTAGTGGCTGTTGCAGTAGATGTTTCATGCCTCAGCCTCATAGAATCAAGAGTGTTTACACATATGCTAGGTGATATCTTGTCCAATCACAGTCTGTTGAACAAGCAACTGTTACACAGTATTTGCAAATGTTAAGCCATAACCAATTGACCATCCAATAATTAGGATTATAATTATTATAATTATAGAGCGCCTCGGTAGCACAGTTGGTGTGCTGTAACTGCAGGCTACTTCTGCTGACTATCGCCTGCCTGCAATTTGGCAGTTCAAATCCCAACAGGCTCAAGGTTGACTCAGCCTTCCATCCTTCTGAGGTGGGTAAAATGAGGACCCAGAGTATTGGGGGACAATATGTAAACCGCTTAGAGAAGACTGTAAAGAACTATAAAGCGGTGTCTAAGTCTAAGTGCTATTGCTATAATATTGGGTGAACTTAACGTATAGGTAGGAATGCAGACAGCAAAACTTCATAGGCAAGGCCTTTCACTCAATCCTGGGTCACGCTCTTTCAGAAGGCTGTCCTTTGTATGAATAAATGAATTGAAACACCATCTTAATAATAAAGGCTAACTGATTTTGGATAACTTGTAATAAGTGTTTGGAATAACGTATGGGAATCACTAGGGTTTACAGCACAAACACACTAACATACAACTATTATAAACAGTCTATCTCAGTGCAAAAGTTACTTGGCATTAATGAAACTTTAAAAAGTTTCTTGGAAAGCGGAATATTTTTCTTCTAGCCTTAGATATCATTTTGATCATGTTTAGCATGCAGGTCTTGTGGGAGGAGGAAGAGGGAGACCGGCACTAATCAAATATTAAATATTTACCAATGGTTCTTAAATCCATAATCCTATCTATTATTCCATGACATCCTGATAGCTTCCAAATGTTTATTCTTATTTCTCTCACAAGCACATACTTAATATAGCACTTGAAAGTATTCCCAAAATGCTCTCATTAGAAATTTACTAAAAAATAACAAAAGTGCTTGAACAGCTTAGCTTGCCTGTGGATCCTTTTATGAAATCTACATTTTCCTCCCGGTAACAAGAGCAATGGAAGAAATCGGTAGCTTCAAACATGCGCAACTATGCACACATAACATATGCAAAATTGCATTTATCTGCATGCACTAACAGAAACCCCAGGGCTCCGTTAAATCTTGGTAAGCGGACATCTCAAGAAATGTTATCAATCGGTGCCATACATTGAAGGACAATATACCAATAGCTACAAAGCGCGTTGGGGGGTGGGGGGTGGGAAACACACATATATGGAAGGGGTCTAGCTTATTTCGCAGCTGCCAAAAAAAGTCATGAGCACAAAGAGCAACTAAAGCAAATTTGTCACACGTCTGCTTTACTTCATCGCCCTACTACGAAAAAGAATAAAAACAACAACGGCCCGATTGATTTGATTTGATTTGATGTCCACCGTCTTTTAACATGCCCGGAGTTACTGATTTACCACCAGACAAGGCAGTCGGGCCACTTAAGGAAAGTCTTG
>JANHFL010001050.1:0-10709 GCA_032468155.1 Oxyrhabdium leporinum
GAGAAGAGAAGAGAAGAGAAGAGAAGAGAAGAGAAGAGAAGAGAAGAGAAGAGAAGAGAAGAGAAGAGAAGAGTTCTAACTTTCTTGTGCACTTTAAAAAATCATTAAAAACATTTGCATGTTAGGGTTTTCTTTCCAAGAAATAAATTACACAGAAAGAGGATGAAACAGATCTAACGGTCAATATATATGCATGTGATAAAAATCAAGATCAACTTGTTCTTACTTAGCCACTATAACATTTTTCATGGATAAGCCACATACTTTCAAGTTCATACTGAAGGACAATTCCTAATTTCTTGCCAATTTCATTCATTATATTTAAAATAGCAGCAAGAGAGTCACACTAATCCTTTGTACCCAAAGGAGTGAGAAGCAATTGGCAGTGCAGTCAACATTTTTTTTTCTCTATCATTCTTATCGCAATTAATACATTTCAGTCATTCAACTGACCGTTCAAAGGCCCCGTTAAGCAGCTCAAATCAGTTGTGGTGATCACATTCAGAATTTCACAAGGAGAACCACAAACAGCAACTGAGGTATTTCTTGGAGAAAATCCATTTCCATGTATATGTATTTCTCCTCCATCAAGATTGCCTTGAAAAAGAAATAATGTGCATAGCGTTTCACAATTTGCTATTGCTAAAAATTATCATCCACAGCTTCCCACAACATTTTGGAAATATAGTAATATGTTCTGGAAGACAGTCAATAATATATAAAGACAATGATTCTCCTTGTTCCTTTCACAAATCTTTAAGGAAAGTAGTATGTGTACACAAATAAGATGGCATATAAGTATGAAGAGTAAAACCTTACACAAAGTGTAAGCAATTTTCATTTGTTCTTTTCTATTTATTTTCTTTTATTCTGGTCTTGGAGTGGAGCAGGAGAAAATCTACTTTCTTGTTAGAGGTTGCTTTTGGAAAAGTTTTTGACCCTTTCCAAAACCCACCCAAAAGAGAGGGTTAGCATGCCTACTTTCAGTTTTGATTTGTACACAAAAATAATCAGGCTACCAAAAATCATTCTGTGGAAGCAGGATTTTGAGAGGTTTTGGGAGCAAAAGAAAGTAGACGGGCTTACAGTGTCCTGAGAGTCTCTGATTGCCCATCCCTATTTTATCACTCCAGACAACACAACAGATAAACTCTAAGACAGATAACAATAAATGCAAACTGTAGTATACAAGCTGATTATTAATAACCTATTAGAATCCCATTGTTATCATCTGCAGAGCTATTGCTTTTTATGATGTATCTCTTTTAATGTGATGTATTAACACCTTGTAATACCCTTCATTTGACAGTTAACACAGGGTCTTGCTGGCCATCTACTTTCATAAAGCAAATGTCTCCAAATGTAAAATGACTAAGGAAAGTCAACATAAGGTGGTGAAAGTCAGCTATGATACTTGGACTTTGCTTCAAAGCTAGTAATGGGATTTTGAAGGTTGCATGGTAAAGCATTTCTGCTGAAAGAAATGTGATGTCACAAGTGTTTTCTGAACATCAAACAAAAAAAAAGTTTGTTATGTTTTGTTGCAGGAGAACAGATTGTCGTAAGAAAACATAAACATAATGTATGAATTAAAAGAAAACAATCTATGACTTGAAAGGTAAACCATAAGTTTATCACTTTGAGGAAAAAATCTAATCTAGAAGAAACAGCAAGTTATTTCACAAGGACAACAACCAAATATAATCTGAAATTCTAAGTTTGCTGCTATAACTCTCAGGTCTGCTTCTTGCATCAATTCAATGAGATTACAGACTTCTGCTCCCCAGAAGCATCCACATACTTACCATGGCTGTTTTTCACTGTGATAACTGTCAGGACCGAAGTGAATACCAAACTGGAGGAAGCCCAACCTCTCTGCACAATTCCACCTGTCACATTATATTCTCCAGTAGGAAGCTGAGGAAGCACGCATTGCAAACTGGTACCTTTGCTAGTAACATTGGTGCAGGAAGAGCCTCCAATGAAAACATGCATGTCTTCCATTTGCCTAACTTTTGAAATCATTATTTTGAGAAACTGGCCTGTGGAAGGCAGAAGGGAGAGGAAAACTGGGGTGAATTCTTCACTGTAGCTTATTTCCCCAGCAGGATATGACATATTATCTATATCAAGCCCCACGATTACAGTCCCTTGGCCTGAAGGCACAAGGCATTTAAGGGCCCAATATGTGACTTTGGTGAGGAGACACTTCTGATTTCCTATGAGAACTGAAGTGCTGCTCCTGCCTTGAAGTGCTGCACCTTCTAAGGTGAGGAGGCCTCCGCCATTGATACTGAAATTCTGGGGATAAAGATGGAGCACCTGAGGAGTAACTCTGAAGATATTGGAATCTTTCTGTCTCAGGCAGGCTGAACCCCAGCTTCTGCTCAATACTGAAATGCTATGTTCTTTTGCATCAAGGCTGTGCATCTGACATTCAATACTGGTCTTGTTCAAAGAAGTTATATTGCAAGGGAGATGTCCATCCACCTCTATAAGGATTTCATCCACTGCCCAAACTAATTTTTGAATTCTGATTAACAGGTAAATTAAAATTCCAGCAAACTTCACAGTGACATCATCAATAACAATAGTCTTGTTTGCAAAAAGGTGGAACGAGCAGTCTCCTAGGCAATGGCTATACATTCCATTGACATTCACTGTGATATTAAGAGCTTGGTGTACATCAGGAAATTGCTGATCATCCAAAAGGGGATCACTTGAAAAAAGTGCACAGATTATGCTGTGTTCACTCGAGCTTTGGACATCACAAGACAAGTTGCCTGTCAGATTTACCCAAACAGAATTTGTCCAAGATTTGAGAGAATGGCCAGATATTGTGAGCAACTGCCCACCACACACTGAGCCATGGGATGGAAAGATAGTATTTATCTGTGGGTATATTGTAAAATGCTGCATCTCAGCCGGTATGTTAGCAAAGCCCATTTGCTTCTGGAGAACTCTCATAACATAGTGCCCTGGTTCTAGAACACTTAGAGGTAAGGAGCACTGAGACCAAGTTATAGAGTGGTTGATCTTCTGTACTTCAAGGTGACACTCCACATGTTCCAGGATAGCTGCTGAATTTGTTAAATGGACTCCTTCTACGCCTAGGCGCAGACTATTGTTCAATAATTCTGTTTCCATATTTATGATATTTGGAGTCAAAGACATGTTGTAAAGAAAAGTGTAATTCTTAAAGATTTTCATTTGAAATGGGTCTACCAAGGACCGGTTGCCTATGTACACCTCTATATCCGCCAGAAGACTTTTGAGAATGGTATTGGCTGGATGGCTGGATGGTGGGGTCCGACAAAGAATTTTATCTTCAGTTAGGCTGATTATAGCACAGGGTTTAAAACCAATCAGGACCAGGACCAAGGCTGGGCTGTTGCTAAAACCTACTCCAGAAATGGTGAGCAGTGTTCCACCTAGGAAAGAGATAAAAATGTTAGCAAATGTTAACTTTTTTTTCAAAATTAATATAATGTTAAAAATTATATTTCTATTGTATTTTTAGTACAGAATAGGTTGTCCAATGAGGCAACCCAGTTAGAGAGAAGCTTGGGATGTTAATTGTTTCGGGGTTTTGTTTTTTCCAGTATTTTAAATTATATATGTTTTACTGGTGTTTCTGTGTTTTAAATTCTATATTTGTGGTTTATTGTTCTGAGATTTTTTCAGTTTACTACAGCACTGATATAAATATATTATAAACAAAACCTTAATATAGAGAGCCATGGTGGCGCAGTGGTTAGAATACAGTATTGCAGGCTGACTCTGCCAACTGCCAGGAGTTTGATCCTGAGTGACTCAAGGTTGACTCAGCCTTCCATCCTTTCAAGGTGGGTAAAATGAGGACCCAGATTGTTGGGGACAATATGCTGACATTGTAAATAACAATAGCACTTAGACTTATATACTGCTTCACAGTGCTTTATTGCCCTCTCTAAGCAGTTTAAAGAGTCAGCCTATTGGTCCCAACAATCTGGGTCCTCATTTTACTGACCTCAGAAGGATGGAAGGCTGAGTCAACCTTGAGCCAGTCAGAGTCAAACTGCCAAACTGCTGGCAGCCAGCAGTCAGCAGAGGTAGCCTGTAGTACTGACTACTGCACTACCACAGCTCTTATAGAACTCTGTAAAGGCACTGTGAAGTAGTATATAAGTCTACGTACTGTTGTATAAAGAATAAAATCATATTCAACCTCCATTTTTGTGAACTATATGGCAATATGAAATAGATTGGGTCTCAAGTCCTTCACCCTTTGGTGCCTTATTTATTTGCTGGGTAACCCAAATTCTCCCTAGTAACCCATAGACAACCTGTCCACAACCAACTGATGGGGAGGGAAAAAGCGGCACTTATACCAAATAAGCTACTAGGCCTAGCCTATGCATTACTGTTCTGAGTGGAAAAGGTTAAGGGCAGGAATGACTCAGCCTTGGAAAGTATTTCTTTCCTCTATCTTGACATTAGGTGCTGAGATGCATCTCTTCACTTTCCTTGTACCTAAGAGAGATGGAAGGTTAGGGAAAGCCAGAAAAACTGTTTTTTTTCTGAAATAAGATTGAACTGCACTCTCCATGCTTATAAATTTTGCTAAAATAACTAGCCCCCATGAATTCACTAATGGTAATGTGAGAAAAGAAAAAGAATTGGAAGCAAAACTGGAAAATGAGTGTTGAGAATAGGACATTTTAATTACAAAATAGAAACCAAATGGTTCAGTTTAAGATTTTTCAATGTAAAGGTGATATATTATATTCATCCCTTAGGTAGCTGGAAGGTTTGGAAAAAACAGACAAGATACAAATGTAAGTGTTGGACCATCTGAGCTCTATCATAGAATAGACTGCAGGCTTCATCCATTAAATGTGAGCTGCTCAACCTGTATTCACATTTTCCAGTCATTCTCAGTCATTCCAAGTTTTTTCTGCTTAAACACGTGCAAACCAATGGCATTATTTACCTAGGAAGGAGCCACAACGTGGTTCTATTCTGAAGATCTCTGTAACGTACTGGATTAATGGCTCCAATCTGGAAAATAAATAAGTCTCTTACTGTTAACTGAACATGGGGGATTTTTTTTCCCCACCATCTGCAAAAAGTTTTAATCCAGTCTTGATTAACTCAAATATCACTTGCCTCAATGGAAATGGCAGATGTGATTTGCAAGATATTTATTTCTGGGTTTGGACATGATGTTGTATGTACAGAATGCATATGTTCTTGAACATTCACCAAAAGTCCTGCCTACCCCTCTGCTCAATTGCATGTGATCCTCAGTTGACTGAAACAAATCTGTTTTCCTTCCAGCTTCTCATGCTAGCCTACCAGAAGATGTTAGGTGCAGTGTTTTCAAATAATACATTTATTTCTGCATTTTTTTAACAAAAGAGAATAATGTCCTACTGTGTGCAGTTTTCAGAAGAGCAGATAAATGAAAATTGCAAATACAATATTGGACATTTCACAATAATCTAATCAAGAGAAAATTATCCATAGAGCTTTTGGTGTTGCCCAAAATAATCACAGATCCATCTTGTCAACACCTGTTGGCAGATAGGCATCAGGTTCCATTCTCATTTGTCTCATTATTTCTCTTAAAATTCTATCATGTTGAAAATTTTAACCATGGAAAATCAAAGCCTCTTACCCACTGGTGTTGAGTGGGAGATGATGGAGGAATATTGAAAGTCTGTGCAATCCTTCTGCAAGAGAAGGCAGCAATACACTGATTCCATGATCTGTTACTGTTTGAATTTGAACTGCAGTGTCCCCAATTTTGACCTTCATATCAAATGGTGTATAATTGGAAAAGGGAGAAATACATATTGCAAGCAGCTGGCCTCCTGCAATGAAGGAAAAAAACAGGCAATGTTTTTTTGTTATAGCTAGTAACCCGATATTCTCATAACAACCCACTCTTCCACAAACCCAGATGTCCATATGCTGTCTTATTTCCCCATTGAAAAGTTGACAATATGTTTATGTTTTAAAACTTTGCCTGAAATAAAACTGTCTTCAGAGAAACCCATTTAGTTCTGCTTTTTATCTCCAAAAATGCAGTTCTGTAAGATAAGGAGAAGGTGATAAGCAGGACACTGAGGCAAAAAACTGTCTGACAATTTAGCCTCAACACCTGGCAATCAAATGCACCCTGTGCTTTTGATAAAAATCCTGTAAATCCCTCAGTGGCTGTTATGTCTCAATTCTTTCATTCGACCAATATGCAAGTTATATGCTGCACTCAGAAAGTATTCAAGGTTAATAGGGATTTTCTTTACATTGACAGTCATCTCCCCTGTTTGCACTTGCAGCCTTGACATTTGGATATTAGATAGCCTCCTGGATCTCTCAACCTTTTTCCTTCAATGATGTACCTAAGCAAATCTGCCAATTGGAAGCATGACTAACAGCTGGGAATGTACTAAGCAAGCACAAATGTTTTATCCAGGTCTAGTTGAAAGGAAAACCCTGAAAAGGGTGCCTTTGAAATATTAATGAGAGAATCCTGAGGGTAGCACTTCTTGTATCAAAATTATCCTACCTATCCAACATGTTGGCTAGTGAACAGAACAGTTGTGATCTTTTTTTTTATTCTGAACCACTCAATTTTAACTATGGTACTTTATTGCCTAAATATGCAAAACACTTTCAAATGATACACTGAAAGATATAAATATTGGAAAAATCAAATAAGACTAGAAGGAAAGAAAAGGACAAAAAAGATCCTTCTCTTTCCCTTTTTACCTGTTATGCCACTTCTATTTCTGTTCATTGACACAATGCATGGATTTAGAGAAGAGTTATATGTAAAAGCATTGGCAAAGACAGTCAATTCATGTTCATTAATTAGGGTTAGATGAACAGTATCCTCTCCTCCTCTCTAGGAGAAAAAAGAATGACAAAATATTGATAACATGTCTGTTGTCCATGAAGTAAACTGAGCACCAAGATTATGTGGGGAAAGTCCACAATTTAAAAAAAAATCTTGCAGATCTTATTCTAAGGTTTTGAAATCAATCTCCCACCTGTTTCTGCTCCTTAGAACTGCTATCTAAGGCACTCTGACACTGCCAACTTTCTATTCTCAAAAACAGTTTGTGGCCAGCCTTAGCTTTTCTTCTTTCAGGTTATAAAAAACAAGAATAGCCAACCAGCTGCCCAATAGGAAAGAGTAGGTACATGCAAACACTAAAGCAGGGGTGCCCAACCTTGGCAACCTTTAAGATTTTAAGTTTCACTGGCTAGGGAATTCCTAGAGATAAAGTCCACAGGTCTTAAAGTTGCCAAGGTTGACACCTCTGCACTAAAGGCAGCCCATGTAATAGCTTGAAGGACATTAGCAGTGGGGATGCTGGGCTCCCTTTTTCCTATTCCTTGCTCTGTGCCTTCACGGATACGCAGCACAGAGGGAGTGAGAAACCACTAGTGCTGCTGTACCACCTTGTTCTCCACTGCTCCCCCAACTAATATTTTGCCTCAACAGCAGTAATTCTCCGCTGCCATCTTCCGCTTCTACTTTCATTATTTGGAAAGCAAGAGAATAAGAGCTGGACCACGTGGACAGAGTGGAGCCCTGATGGCTTCCCCTGTTCTGTTCTCACAAGGCTTAAGCCTGCTGCAGTGATGGGGAAGAAGTAGCTCAGGGAGTGATGTCTTCTGTTTCTCCCATCTCCTCTCAATTACTACAGTCTAGGGAAGGCTTGGTGCCTGAGCTCTTTCAACAATAGAGAGTTCCTTTGGGACTCAAAGGGTTTATGCCCTAGGAGTGTTCAAAGAATACCACCCTATCATTGGCTCCTCCCATTCATATCCTGGTCCATGCTATATATGTTTGCCCTGTGGTTTATCCTGGTCCTTATGGGGCAGGGGATACCTGCTGTAGCCCTATGTATTACAGCTTGGCTACTGAGTAGGTTAAGGAGAGTACAGAAAAACTATCTTGTCCTAGGAGTTGGGGGACAAGAAGAGGGAAGTTCTCAGAATGCAAATTATTCTCCTCCTTCTTCTGGGACTGGTTCCAAACAGTGTTGGTGGGAGGAGAAGGTGTCTCTGTACCCTCTTAAAGTTGTTGCGGGGAAAAATCTGACAGTGGAGTGAGTATGCTGATGATACTTGGTTTTACATCTCCACCCCAGGCCATCTGAGTGATATTGTAGACATTCTGTCCCAATGCCTAGAGGCTGAGTAGACCTGGATAGGATGCAACAGGCTTCAGCTCAGTTCAAGCAAGACTAAGTAGCTTTGGGTGTCTGAACATCCTAATGCCTGGGACCTTCCATCTTTGATTCTGGATGAGATGGTGCTAACTTCAGAACAGACCTAGTATTCAATCTGGAGGTCCTCCTGGATTTGTAAATCCAGCTTGAAGAGCAACCTTGGTTCAGAGGGCCTTTGCATTTATTACATTTGTAGGGTTGCCTGTCTGATCGAATTGACCCTGGAGTGGGGGACACTGCTCACAGTCACTCATGCCCTTCTGAACTCTCATCGGGACTCCTGCAATGCATTTAACATGGAACTTCCCTTGAAGAACATTTGGAAACTTCAACTGGTATAGAATGCAGCAGTAAGGGTAGTTGATTATTTGGTGCATACAACTCCACTAGTTGCACCTTTAAAGCACTCCAAGCCTTGAAGCCTCATTACTCATGGGACCATCTCTTCCCAGTTGTTTCTACTCAACTATGGCAAGATGGGCAAATTATGCTATTGGCTAACAAATGCAGTGCGATAAGGCCCAGAATATAAGCCTTTTCTATCCCAGTGCCCACCGTTATGCTTCCTCCAGAGATCAGATTGACACAGCTCTGTTGGCCTTTCATAAGACCTAAAGACCTGCTTCTATGGTTGGGCCAAGCTCCAGATGCAGGAAGGATCTGTCTTCTGGCTATGTGGTGATGATTTGTTTTCTCAGCTGCTGTATAATCTAATTTTTGTATATATATATTTGGGGTTTTTTTTTATTCTGTTCTGCCACCCAGAGTCATTGTTAAGATGGGGAGTTATATAAATTGATTGAATAAATAAATGACAGCTAAATTAGAAATAAATCAGCCCAACGCTGCTGAACATAGAAATAGTATGAGATTACAGAGGTTTAGAACAGGTTTTGGAGCAGTATAAAGTCCTCAGTGGAAGGTCAATTAGTTTGTATGCTTGTCCATAACTGCATAAGGGAGAATTTGGAGCTTCCAAATAAGAGTTGAAATTTCATTACAGCCATGGGTTAATTAAAATAGTACTGAAGGAAATGCTGAAGGAAATATGTGACAACATGCTGAAATTGACAACTCACATATTCACATATTCAATTCTAACAAAGTTTGTATCCTGACATTAGCACTGTCTGTATTCTAGTACTGTGCCCTTGTGGAATAATATACAATATAAATGAAGGGAACTCTATGCAGCCTTGTCTGTTCCAATTATGCTTAATTAAACATATCCTAAATTCTTTCAAGTTACTGATCAATGAGTTATATCTGCCAATTTTATTTATAATGAGACATATATTAGCTGTGCCATTATACCCTTTCTTATTATCTCTAATTATAGCAGCATGTACAACAATGAATAGGAACACATAGAAAGACAAACAATTCAAATAAACCTACATGTAACTAATTTTATATTCTCATAAGGAAAAGTAATAATTCCAAAAGAGTAAATAAAACATAGACATCATACTCACTCACACACACACAGGCACACACACACACACACGATTTTATAGTCTTCAAATCACCACAAATGAGTCTCAATTGTTCTAGCCTTGCAATATAATTGAAGGTGTTATTTACCCAAGGAGGAAGCCTGCATTCCATTTTCACTGCATTGCTGGCATTGAAATTGATGGGACAAGGTTGAGAACCAAAGAGTACTGTGTTTATCCCATCTAACCCTGAACCTGATAGAATCACTGTAAGTCCTCCTAAAAATGTACAAGGCAGGAATGAGTGAAATAATTAAAAAATATAATATATATATATATACACACACATATATAATTCATGGCTATAAAAGGAGCATGTTCTAGAGCAGGGTGTCAAACTCAAGGCCCATGGGCTGGATCTGGCCCATGGGGCGCTTAGAACTGGCCCACGGGGGTGGCCTGAAAGCAGCAAAGGACCAGTCTGAGGTGCCTCTGCCAGCAAAAACGGAGCTCAGGAGGGCTGCATGTGGCCCTCCCAAGCTCTGTTTTCACTGGCAGACGGTTGCAAGAGACTGTCACAGCTGAAAACGGAGCTTGGGAGACCATTTTCACTGGCAGAGTGCTCGGGCCACCACAGGTGCCCCCAACAGGAGTGACATCGAGCTGGCCATGCCCACCCTGGCTACTCCGAACCTGGCCCCCGAGGTCAAACACAACCCTTATGCGGCCCTCAATGAAATCACATTTGACACCCATGTTTCCTGAAAATAAATACATTACAAAAACAAAAGATTTATCTTGTTTTTCTTCCACAGTCTTATATATAGCTCAGAACCACAGTTGTGATTACCTAAAAAGAATAACAAACAAAAAGAGTCTTAGCATTTCAATGCATTTGTTCATCTTTCCACTTACTGTGCCACTGGCATAGAGTTAGATATACACACACAATGCCTTTGAATGACATTATATATACATAGATAGATAGATAGATAGATAGATAGATAGATAGATAGATAGATAGATAGATAGATAGATAGATAGA
>JANHFL010001051.1:13246-28018 GCA_032468155.1 Oxyrhabdium leporinum
GTGTGTGAGAGAGAGAGAGAGAGAGAGAGAGAGAGAGAGAGAGAGAGAGAGAGAGAGAGAGAGAGAGAGAGAGAGAACATCTTGCCTTTTATTGTACATGCACCTCTCCAGCACTCTGTACTCTCCCTGTCTTGCTATCCTACTGTTAAATCCCAAGGGAGGGCATGAAGCGGGAACTCTTTCCCTTGGGCGAGGCCTCCAAGGGATGGGAAGATATCAGCTAGGACACGCAAACTTCATCCTTGAACCCTCTCTGCTGTTTCTAACAAGAAAGTGAGCTCCCACACATCATCAAGAGATGTGCTTGCCCCCACAGTATAAGATATAAAAGGCAAAAAGTATAAGGTTGAAAAAACAGAAGTCTCTTGTGGAGAGGGAGCAAAGTATGATATTGGCATGGGAGGATAGGGGTGCCTTGGAGTCAGTGTTGTCTCCCGGCAATTGCCTGGAAATGTTCCTGAAGTTTTCTAGGCAACATTTTTCAGAAGTGGTTTGCCATTGCCTGCTTCCCAGGACAAGCGAGAGAGGGACTGACCCATCTGGATTTGTGCCCAAGGCAGGACTGGGACTGATGGACCCGGTTGCTAGCTTGATGGCTTAATAGCAAATCTAATTTGGCCAGAACCACAGGTGTGCAATGGAGGTCTTCATAGTGCTAATCTTGGTCTGTTTCCTTTCTAACCTGGAGGCTGTGGTTCTGGCATTCTCTACCATGATATTCTACTGATCAGGATCTTCTAATGCATCAGTCCAAAGAGATATCACAAAGGCCATTAGAGAGGACTTCTTGGATGGCTGCATAGCATGTGCTCAGATTTATGACCTGCATGTTAAAGAGCTCATTATTAATGCCCTACGCATCCATTTTCCTAGAAAGTGCTAATGTTAAACTTTAAAGAACAGATCTTATATTCTTGAAAGATTAATTTGTTAAATCAAATTTTGACCTTTTCAAGCCTATGCAGGCAAAGTATTACATTGTGAGCACTCAAAGACAAAATTCACCACGAACTGATATTGTTGCAAGGTTCATCTCCTCTAATTCAAACAGAATCCTTATTTTTAAAAGTATAATTTTCTCTCTCTAGGACAAAGCAAATAACAGCAAATTAAACATGAAGCCAGCATAAAAACAGAGCTGTTTAAGATAGTATTTGCTATAGAAAAGGCTGATTGGAACATAATTCCAATGTTAGTATTATTTTGCCTGCGCCAAATTGAATATACTAACTGAGCAGTGGTGCAGGATTACGTTCCAGCATTAGATCTGGCAATCCACAACACAGCCAGATACCCCTTGTGGGTAAAATGTGTGGAATGAATGCATTTGTTTATTTGGAAAATGTATATGGCTCCCTCATCTTACACAAATCTGGGTGGCAAATAAGCCTCCGATGTAATAAAGCCTCTATCAACATGCAGCAAGAAAACAATGAAAGTAACCATGACACAATGCAGGCAGTCCCCAAGTTAAGAATGTGCAACTTAATGGCAGTCCCTGGATACGAACTAGGCTATTACTAAAAATGGTGGAAGGCATTCTTCTTCCTTGAGCTGATGAAACGCTGAAGCAGCACAATGTTTTCAGGAACCACTAAAGTCCCATGTTTGTAATATACAGCCTGCTTTCTGCAATTTTCAATGTTCCCGAAGCTTCAATGCTTTATCGGTTTGAGAAAGGTTCCTATCATCCACCATTTTAGTAATAGGCAGTCCGGAACTAAAGCAAGTTCCAATTGACATACAAATTTTGGTTAAAGAGAGAGTTAGAGAACAGAACTCATTCTTAACTCAGGGACTAACCAAGGTGCTATGTATCAACTCACAGCAAAGACACGCATGTATTGGCCTCATTTAGTGTCTTGGTCCAACACGTGGTGGGAAACCAGGTCTTCACAACCTTCTGGAAGGCCAGGAATGTCAGGACCATTAGTGGGCAACGTGGTTGTTATCTGCATCCGGGGATACGGCTGATCAAAACTCAGTCTCAAATCTAGAGGGAAACAAGACAATCCACAGGATTTTGTTTCCAGAGGCAGAGACCAAGGCGATAGCTCTTTCCTTTCCTCATAATAAAAGATGAACAGATCAATGGATGAATTTTCAAGACCAGCAATGAAGAACTCACTTTCCCCATATATGAGGAGCCTTGGGCATGCTATATCCCTCTAGGACTTGTGTCTTCTCCGTAGCTTCCAGCCTCTGCCATTTTAGGCAGTGCCAAAACCTGCCCAATTGAAGAGCTAATGCTATTTAAAAAATCTCCCAAGTAGGACTGTCATCTTTTTCAAACAGGATTCCTGATTTTAAACAACTTCATTGCAAGGAAAATGTTAACAGATGTGGTAGATTTCCCATGCTAGGGATAAAGAGGTGTCTACTGTGCAGCTCTCAAGGGCACAGGATAATTTTCACAGGGAGAAATTGGGAAACTAACAAGCATATCAATAGGGTGTCATGTTTTAATTGAGAGATACACTATGAAAAGACAGGAGAGGGTGGTTGTGCTCAACGATGCAATGAAAACAGTTCCAAAGTCTAAGCCAGATAATGTCAGAGCAAACAATGGCATGAGAACACCCGGTGGTTTCACTCTGAAATTATTTTCAACATACATGTACCTTTATTTAAAAATAAAGTGAGGGAAATAATAACATCGAACTTATATGCATAATATCAGTACTCCTGCTACAGTTACTTAGCAACTGAGTATGTTTTTACAGAAAAACAAAGAAACAGCTACCAAATTGGGCTGAATATTAGATCAAAAACATCAATCTTTCAGAAAAAAACAACCACCTGATTTTCCTCTCTGGATAGGTGTGAACTAGAGTAGTATCCGTAAATAATTGTGAATAACTTATAGTGGTGGCAGTAAGTAATCAAAGGAGTAGGAAAGTACGAACAAAGCCTGTTCATTTGTTGGGAACACTGCCTATCTAGATAATACAAGATAAAAAGAAATGTAATTATTTTTTTGGTTTTTTCAGATGCTTCCATTTGCAGTCCTTGTAGAAAAGGGCCACAGATCTCTTTGTAAGCCCTCGTAGAAAAAAGCAAAGGAATCCTAGACATCCAAGGCAAAAATCCTAAAGGCTATATAAATTAAAAGATAAAATCAAGAGAAGCCCACAAACTTGGGAAAGAGCCTTAAGAAAAGATATGTGTTTGAGGAATCTTGTTTTTGGTTCCTCAAATAAACTTGGCAGCTGACTGACACTGTGTCCTCTGTTGTTACAATTCCTTTGGAATGACTGAAGACTCATATTTATTTTCAAAATCAAACGCAAACATACTACATCCTAAAAAGGTAAATTCTAGGAATGTCTGGCCTACATATGAGATCCCTTATTAAAGCTAAGGTTTCCATGAACAGGAATAAAAATAAAACAATCATAAAAGCAACAAGAGAGCAACTCTGAACCAATATTTTGTTCAATAGTTCAAACCAATAGTTTCTGGGTTCTATAATTTCCCAGGACCTGAAATGGACACTTAATATTAGAACCACCATTAAAAAGGCACAACAAAGAATGCTTTTTCTGCACCAACTCAAAAAGCTCAGACTGCCCAAACTGCTGCTGATACAGTTCTACAGAGGAATTATTGTGTCTGTCACTTATGCTTTTATAATTGTCTGATTTGGTACAGCAACTAAACAGAACAGCTACAGACTTCAACGGATAGTTAGGACTGCAGAAAAAAGCAACTGAAACCCGCCCGCCTTCCATTTAGGACCTGTATACTGCAAGGGTCAGAAAAAGGGCTGAGAAAATATCTACAGACCCCTCACATCCTAGACATAAACTGTTTCAACTCCTCCACTCAGGACACCACTATAGGGCATTGCATGTCAAAACAACTAGGCACAGGGACAGTTTTTTCCCCTTGTGCCATCACCCTGCTAAACACCTAATTCCCACAGCACTGTCTTATGCTTAAAGATATTTACCCATGTAGTAGCGGATTATCCTTCTCATCTTTCCTATTACCTGCTCCTATTGGTATGACTGTCACTTTGTTGATTGTATCTTATAATTTCTGATTGCATCTTATGATTTACTATTTATCACTTCGTTGTTTGTATGTACACTAAGAACTTATGCACCAGAGACAGATTCCTTGTGTGTCCAATCACATTTGACCAATAAAGAATTATGTTCTGTTCTGTTCTGTTCCTATTCCTATTCCAATTCCTGTCCTGTTCCATTCCATTCCATTCTGTTCCATTCCCTTCCACCAGCGCTTTGTTGGGATCAGTGCAGAATTCTCTAACCAAGAAATAGTCAATAACTCAAGTAACACTGTGAGACATATACTTGGAGCCAATATGGTGTCATGTATTTCATTCATGCCACTGCTCACAGTTTCACTGTGAGGGAGAGGGGTGGTTTAAAAATGTGATCGATTGATAAATAAATATAAAGGTCTTGCCTTAGGAATCACAAACATGTCCCCCATTTGCAAGTGCCACACGGAACCTAGCAAAAGATGATGCACACTGTAGGTCTTAGAGCCAGCTGAACACTTCCCTTAAGCTGAGTCCTACCATTATAAGCTAGCCGTGGATTGTTTACATTGACTGTTGGTCCACTCTATTTGCTACTGAGGGAAAAGGAACAGAAGACAGCAACAGATGGTCCTAGTATTTATTACCAATGACCTCACCATCTACCACAACGACGGCTGAGCTCATTGGCACTGTGCCACACTATGCTTTGGTCTCCTCTCTCCTCCGGCCCCAACACTGGAAATGCAGCTGTTTGCATTTCCTGCCCTCCTTGGCCCTTCTCTGTCCTTGACTGATTGTGAACGACCAACAGACTGCAGTTCCTCGTCTCTTTAGGATTTAAAGATACTCCTGCTTTCATGAAACCACGGTTCATTTGGAAAGCTTCAAAGTTCAAAGCTGAGCAACAAAGCTGAGGTCAAACAAGAAACTAGAAGGAAAGCTCTTCATTTCTAATTGTCAAGTTAGACCCACATTTACTCATGGGTGTCCCGTAGCTACGAGAAATCCTTGAAAGCACAGTAGTGTAAACTCTGTAAAATGTGTAAAAGTGCCCTATCAGAGAACAATAAAAGTTAGCAATAGAATGTAAAACTAGGAGGAGAAAAGTGTGAGTAGCAAATTATTATTGTTCTGTAAAGAGGAAACAGAAGGGAGAGAGAAATTTGTCTTTGTATGAAATGCACACACACACACCTTTCTTTAACTCAATAAAATGCTGATATCTTGGCAATCATGTCAGCTTTTCCGTTGCTTTAACCCATTATCATAATGTTGCTATGCCAGTTTTCCAAAGTAATCATCCCTAAAGTATATTCCATCTCTAGGCAATCTTCTGTTTTCTAGGTCTGTTTTTTTCTCGTTTGGTGTTTTTATATTTGGAAGGGTGAAATTCCTTATTTGTTCATGACTGATATGATTATATCCCCCTAAATCTGATCTTTCTTGAGAGACTATGGGATGTTGTATAAATGAAGAATAGGAGAAATAACATGAAGCTCTCTTCGAATCTCAGGAAGTAAAAAAAAATGTAATAAATGTAATTTGCAGACTCAGGCCTGCAAGTACATACAGACACATATTCAGGGGCATGTCATACATGTATAAACAGGCGGGGCTTCAATTATACAATTGTGGCTGCCATCCTGATGTTTTTATATATATGGTGGAAGAAGCAAGAAGAAGGGAGAGATAGGAGATAAGGAGGTGCATTCTCTAAGTGAAAACCCAATGGATTATATAAATCATCTGAACTGAAGCATGAGGAGACTAGTCCTTGAGAATTACTGCGCTGCACTCAGCAATTAATCTGTGGATTTAGCTCTGGCATTCAGGCTTACTACCATGGCCAAATTTAATTAGTATATGTGCATTTGCATGTGTGTTTGCAACAATCAGTTTACGGGAAGCAGATGAACAGGCTAATTCAGATTCAGGTGTTCAAGGAGGCCCCATGATTGCACACACCCCCCCCCCCCAAACCCCATTCAGCCTTTGTCTTGTGTAACTATGTGATTTCAATCTTTTTGTATTACTTCCATTTCATGATGCTAAGGTTGAGTATCCAATAATGGGATGTAGGAATCTTAAACAATTTGTGGGTTAAATCTGATCATGGCACCAGATGAATATGGGAGGCATGGCTCTTGACAATCATAAATCATAAATTCATAAATCAGTCATCTTTTAATTTACAAAGCCCCAAGCAAATTATTCTACAAACAATCCAGTGGTAGTGAATGCAAACTCATCCCTCTAAGTTCCTATTACAACAGTGTGCTATTATGAAAAGAGTAATCTTCAGTCAGCCTATGCCTTAAACCAAGAACTGCACAAATTAAATGATCAGATTAATTCCACGTTCAGTGTATTACTTACTGATGAGCTTTAAGATGCCTATGATTCCCTAGTGTTTAAAGTCATGGCCATTCATTTCAATTAACTATCATTTAGACTGCAGACTTTGCTATTTATTGGTACCTATTTAAATGTAGTCCCTTTGTAATGAGACATTTATTTGGAGGCCCAAATCAAATAGCACAGTGCATAACTACTGACCGTGACAGGGAAAGGAGTAAGAACTGGATAATATTTAAAGGTTTATTTTTTGCTCTCTGTCGCTCTGCCTGTTCTTTATTTATCAGACTGCTAATCTGGTCACTGCCTTCTGCCTTCTTTCTATCACACATGGACAGAGCATGTGGCTTTTGACATTTTTTTTTTCTGTTAAGATCTACTTAACTAGGTGTTAGGCTTTGTATGTCCTTCTAATATAATCTCCTGACCTATAAATTAATCTCCTATGTATTGTAGCTATGAAACCTGCTTCACTAATCATTATTCATTTGAGATTCCTGCTCTTAGAAACACACTCTCTTGTACACACACACACTCACACGCCACTTCAACACCAACCTATAACAGGCCTTTGTGCTTCAATTATGGAAGCTGTGCAGGTTTCCTGGAGAGATGCAGATTTGTTGAGTTTAAACTGGTTGAGTGAGAACTAATATCATTTACATTGGTTAAGGAGAAAAGAGAGCAGCCACTTTCAACCTCATTGCTGTAATAAGATGCTTCAATAATTCAAAACTCTTAATTGTAACATGGTGATACTATGATATGAAATGACTTCTGCTATAAATGCCAGGAGGCCTTTCCATTAATAATTTTTAGGATAGGTATGGGGAAAACACAGTTAAGATTCATAATTTCATCCTTGATATGATTCAGAGCAAAGTACAATGAGCAGTTGTCAAGCCATAATTTCCAAATAGAAAGAATTCTGCCATTTTGGAGGGGGGAAAAAAACTTGTCACTTCTCAATTGTATTTTGGCTGGCCTGGAGATATAGAAGCAACTAGTAGTTACCAGAATAAACTACCCTCTGGGCTGATCACCCTGGCCTCTCCTTTGCCCTTCCTTGTCAGAGAGAAGGAGGACATGGGATTGATTGGGAATCTGGGCAGCAAACTGGAGAGAAGTAACCAGAGATATCTTGCAGCTTCAGTGAGGCACCTGGCTTGTGAGATGTTGATGTATATCTAAACCAAAACAAAACCCTCTTCTCCCAGTGTCCACACATTCTCTTACATCCTGGTTTTCTGAATAATCTGGGTTAGTATAACTCACTGAGTTTCAACAACATTTTGGCTAGAGAGTTGTACAAAGTCAGGTGACAGGTTCTCTTTGACCCCTGATCCCAAGTATCTTTTATATGTTGTATGAATATATAGCTTTATAGTCTATCAGCAATCTTGTAAAGGCGAGAATGCAGGAGAATGGCAGGATAGCAATAGCAGTAGGACTTTGACTTATATATCGCTTCACAGTGCTTTCCGGCCCTCTCTAAGTGGTTTACAGTCAGCCTATTGTCCTCAACAATCTGTGTCCTCATTTTACCCACCTCGGAAGGATGGAAGGCTGAGTCAACCTTGAGCCTGGTCAGACTCAAACTGCCAAACTGCTGGCAGCCAGCAGTCAGCAGAAGGAGCCTGCAATAATGCATTCTAACCACTGCACCACCACAGCTCTTGAGGAGGATTATAGTAGATTATCACTCAACTTTTTTCCTTAGTTTCAGCATTGTAAATCAGGTCCGGTTCAGGTTTCAAATACGACTCAAATTCTCTCCCTTTAGACCGAATGGATCTGAATAGCTGCTGTGGGAGTTTTCATAAGTCTCAGACTTATTTATTCATTCCCAGTGTTTGTAACTTGCCCAGATCTATAGAGCCTGGGCAGCATGCATTCTTCTCCTCCTCCTTCATCCTAATACGAGAAGAGGGGGGCAAGCAACAAAACCAAAGCCATAATAGGAAACATCATCTCAGATTGAAAAAATCATCTCAGATTGAAAAAACATGCTAGTGGCATTGTTTTAACAGCCTTCCAAAATGCTCTGTAGCCACACAAAAGTCCTTGGGCAAAAAAGGACTACAAGTGAAACATTTAATCCAGGCTCCACACGTTTTCCTAGATCGGAAAGGGGAATTCAGAGCAGGATGTTTTTACCAGGTGGGCAGATTCAATCTTGGCAAGGTGGTGCCTGATGCAATTTGATCCTAGGCGGCTCGAGCCGGTTCCCTGCAGCTTCCTGGTCCTCTGGAAAAAAAAACCAAAACAAACAAACCTCACAAAGAACCAGACACCTCAACCACTTTAAACCTACCTAAATAGCCTTATTCAGAAAGAAACGCATTCGTGCTTTTAAAGAAAAGCTACAAAAGAAATTCCCAGAGTTACTTTAAAAGCTCTGCCAACATTATCCCCTCCTACCTTTTTATTTTGATTTGCCTCACAAGATCTCCTTGCAGGTTTCCTAATCTCTCATTTGCATGAAGAGCAAAAGTACCAGCATCCTTTCAATGTTGGCCACGCTTTCTGGCTACTGTCCCGGGGAGCTCTTTGGCAAGAGGCTTTGAACAAGTTCTGCACGTTTTGGCTTTAAATAGAAATCCTTTCTATGCAAAAAGCCCGTTTGGGGAAAAGAGAGAGAGAGAGTGGCATGTAACATTCAAAGGAAGATGGGGACATTCTTTGTAGTGGCAGAAACCAAAACAATAGAGCAAAAAGACCGGTGGGACCTCAATCAATTTTATAGTATAAACTGCCCTCCTCTGCTTGGCACTTCCAAATTTCATTACTCTATAAGCTGGTACAAGACCCTCGGAAAGTGCTTCCTTAAAATGATCCCTACAAAATGGGATGTGGTTGTTGTTCAAAATCGACACGCTTTGTGGGCCCTCGTCTGCAGCTGAGCATACAATTCAGCAAGCACGCCACGGCAAGAAAATCTCACCTAGTATTATAGAGTTGGAACGAACGTTGGAGGCCTTTGAGTCCAACCCTTGCTCAGGATAGGGATCCTCATGCTATTCCAGAGAAACAGTTTGGCCCTAAAAAACTACCAGCAACGATTCCAGGAGGCAGGTTCTGCCACTGCTGGTCACATACTCCTTCGATGTTCCTTTTACAAAGATTCAGGAAAAAAAAACATATTCTGCTAATAATTGCTAGGTATCCTGGCTGTTCCAGCACTGCTTAACTCCAGGGGCTGTTTAAGGATGAACAGCCCCATAACTACAGCTCAGGTGGCTAGACTCTGCGCAACAGTACTGGGGATTCGTCGGAAACACGTGTCTAATCCACCGTAGCTATGTTATACAGCTAAGGTGGCAAAACCCTTTGCACTGCTTATTCCTTTCCCTTTTAGTATTAAACTGATAAGTTTACAGTTGATGGATTGTAATTTTAGTATAGTTAGACCATGTATAATTGACAGGCTAGATTTTATCATAGATTTTAGTTGTTATTTAGTATTTTATACTAGACTTTTTAATTGTATTTTTACTGAGTGTTTTTATTTGTTCTGGTCTCTGACTGTAACAAACTGAACTGAACGGATTCACTGCTGAGTAGCTTTCATGGTCAGGAAATGCCTTGTTATTCCCATCGTGGCTTTCACCCGAGGTCGTCTTGTAATAACCTGGAGAGCCATGGTGAATAAGTCCGCACCTCCTGAGACACAGCTACTGGACCCACAGAGAGCAGGTTACTTCCAGGCTGCTTAGGGCAATTGCCTGATTTTGCTGGGTTCCTCTTCATGTTCCCAGCATTTGAGATCTTTCCTTTCAGAACAGTTTCTTCAAGCTCTTTCATCTTGACATACTTATTTGCCACAAAGGAAGGCAATCCTGAATTTATGATCCGCTCTCTCTCTCTCTACCCACTCCAAGGATCAGTCAGAATAAGATGATTTGCCTCTATTACTGTATCCTTGGTAAATCTACCATTGTAAAAGTTAAATTATTTTGAGGGGGGGGGAAATCCTTTCAGATATATTTCATTTCTTCAGGTGGAAGCTGATCTTTGCCACTACACATTATACTTGAGGGCTGGCTTATTTCCAGATCGGACTGACAAAGCGAGGAGACAAACCTCGCAGAACCAGCTTACTCAGAGAATCAATCATTCATGATTCATAGTCATGAATTAGAACGGGCTGAGTAAGTACACATTACCAGGACTCTGTGCAATCTCTGGGAATTACCTATTTGGTTAAATCCAAGAAGCACTTCCAACTTCTCATTTCTGAATCTAAAGTGCTGTGCTGCTCTGGGTAGTGTAGATAGAGGAAATTCCCCCGAGGGTAATAAATTGAAGAGGCATTCAGAATGCATTGCGCTGTTCTACCCTGCAGTCTGAAACTGACTCCTGACTCCCAATTGGTGGATTCTCCTCCCTTCTTCATCCTCCCCAACCAGGCAGGGAAAGCAAGCACCAATTGCTTTCCTTTCCCATGAGCAGATCTTTGAGTACCTATAGGCAAAAGGTAGGCCTTTCATATGAGCCCCCTTTATCTGATACCCGTCAGTTGATGCATTCACCAGCAAACCAGAAAAAAGGAAGATATGTGGCCACAGTTTTATCACAAAGTCAGATTTAGAAGAAGCAAGATAGAAGAGGTTTCAAACACGTTTAAATTTTGCTGTTAGAGTCCTGAAAAGAAACTAATAAATGAATCCTCAAAGTCCAGCATTCTCACTTGAGCAACAAATGATCCGGCTCAAATTAACCTAATTTCGGTACATTAGGTGAAGACCCATATCTCTGGAAAGGCCACTAATGCTGGAGAAAATGGAAGGAAAGTGAAGAAGAGGACATCCAGGTGGATGGATTCAGCTACAGCAATGCTGGGTACACCTTAGGAAAACCTGAAGGACCAGGATGGGGAGAGAGTCTCCTTGGGAAAAAGTATTTATGTTAAGAATTGACACTGACTTAATGCTACAATACAAATTGATCAGTCAATCAATCTGCATTACAAAATACTGATTTTTTTTTTGCCAATACTCAAATCGAAGCTTTATACAGTAGTTAACTTTCAGTATAAAAGAGCCAGCTTGGTGTACAACCAACCCTGGTTATAGGAGCAGCGAAACCTGAATTCTAATTTTCTCTCTTGTTTTATTTCTAGCAAGTGGAAATATATTCTTGAAAAAGGTAATGGCAATCAGTTTCCCAGTGCTGCAAAGAAAATTGTATAGATCTATGCATGAAATTGCCAGAAATGAAGACTGAAGTCAAGATGCCTCTACTCCCAACCTCAATATAGATTTGCAAGAACTATAGTAGTGACTGTGACAAGTATTGTATATCATGTTATATATCAAATTATACAGAATAGTTAAATTTCAGTGTTTTTATTTTATATTTGAAGAAGACAGTTTAAGAGTAATTTAGAAAAGAAATGACTCCTGGTGTCTGTCCCCATGTTTTCTCTGTTGCTGTTCCTTGGATCAGAACAGCTGTTTCTCTAAGATTCACTAGAATAAACAAAATCAACTGCTCCTCATATAACCTTGTTGATTTTGGACAAAGCAGTAGCCCATAAAGCTTGCCACAAAATTACAGTCTTTGCCTGTAGGAAATATTCTCCCATTTGCCCTGAAGTTTTATCTAATCAGCACAGATGATTTGCTTATCCAACATTCAAGAGTAACTAAGCAAATTGGGCATCAACATATGAATGGGGATGACCTAAAAGAAACAAAATGCAAGGCACATTGGTGCCAATAAATTAAATTAATTGGGTTTATGTAATTGGTGTAATTTGGGGGAGGGACGTTAAACTAAACTCCTTCTTTTCATTCTTGTGCTAATCTTTACAATCACAAGGAAACATAAAGCTATAAGTGATGTCTCCTCTTCCCAGGGAAGGGGGAGGAGAAGGCATGTTAAGGATGGATCTCCAGCTGCCTGTTTGGGAAAATAGGGTTTGCTCAGCTTTGTTTAGCCTGTTTGGTGTTCTGGAGTTGAAGGGAAAATGAAGTTTTCCAGAATATTACAATTCTGTTCTAGGGGGGGAAAATATAAAAAACAAATCTCTTGGCTTATTATTCCCAAGTAAATCCATGCTCCATTTTTTATCAATAACTGATGCTTGTTTCCCTTTTTAAAGATGTTATACAGTTTCTTGCAATAACTTTCTGAAATGTAAATAAGGTTTAAAAATAATGGAAAGGATTTCTATATATCTTTAAAATGGCATTAGTACGAAGACATTCACCAATACTCTTGCCGGTGTTTAAACTCAACTATGACTTATTAATTACATTTAGATATATACATGACACATTGAACCATAAACTAATTACAGGAGTATTTGCCCAATATACAAATCTAAAATATGGTTGGCTGATTTGTGTTAAATATAATGTGACAGCATAGCCAGTAGACCGAATCCAAGCTTGGCTTGCACTCAAGAGTTGGGGTGCACAAATGAATCAATATGAATTCTTAATGTTAAGCTTAGCTATGGCATATAAAAAAAAAAAAGATTGAAAAAGTGGTACAAAAATCAGTAATGTGTGAGCTTGGCAATGGATGGTTTCACATGGCAACTAAACCCAAAATGTATTCGGTTTAATTTTAGTTTCGGGTTATAGTGAATCCAATCATTCTGACCAACAAACATTCATTTAGAAAAACCATAGTCTTGTCATGACTTAGGAACCTCGTCACTGTTTGAAAATATATAATTGGTGATAGTAAAAACTTATATTATGGAACAATGAAGTATAGATAAGCAAGAAGGGGATTGCATATGGTTTTTTGGAATCCAGATGCCCATCTTTTATGTGTCCGTCAATATATAATATATTTTCATATTCTCCACATATGGTTTATTGGGTAGACCTGTAGAGGAACTAAATCAGCACTGCACGCTCAGTTATTATGCCCTTGAAACTGAATCATGCAAAGGTGATTTATTTTGTACCTTAATAATTGTGCAATATTTCAATTTGGGAGAGATATACCGATCTCCTTTTCCATCAGTATCTGGCCATCGTGACTCCTTTCTGCTTTATAGTTTTTCTCCTGATCCAAATGTGTACAATGAACAAGATCTGGGAATGTAGATTCTAGCGTGACCCCTAGCAGTCCATGGGGATGCTCAGTATAAGTGGCAATTTCTGCCCAAGGAAACATTACTTACAAACACCCTGGCTGGTGTCGCGTCTGTGTGTGCATGACTGGGCAGCCTGTTCAGTGTCTTAGAGGTGAGTCAGTCCAGTCAGTGTGACTCGGTCTTTTGCCCTGGAGGATTCTTAGGAAGTCCATAAAGATGATGTTATTATTATGTGGACAGGGGGAGAAATTTAGCAGTCACCGTTAGCAGATACTTACTGAAAACAAATGAAAAAGGGAAGGCCTTTATGCTCCACTGAGAGTTATGTTGTCATCCAAAATGGGAGTAGAAAATGTAAGCTAGCCAAGCTAGCCAATCAGCAGATGTTTTCTAAATTGGAAGAAAAGGTTATTTTCCCACAAGACAAAAAATGATCCTCTGTGATAACTCACTACTGAATCACGATGATTTAGGCCTGGGGCCGCAGTTCAGTAGCTCATATTTTTAAAAAATATGATGCCACCTGAATAACTACATCCGAGCTCATTTATTTCCCTACTAACTTCTTGCCACACTTTGTAAACTTTGTAAAGCATAAAGACACATAATTTTGCATCCGGCTGTTGGATAGACCCAGACTTGCTTAGCGTCAGCGATGAAAAACTAATTTGTTTTGTAATTATATGCTTTACTATGTCACTCAGTAATTCAGACAAGGATACAAGATTTAATGTTAAGTCCTGTTGGGTTTATTCTGTCCCTTGTGGCAGAACTGACAGTATAAGCCAGATCTAGCAACAGAAAATTGGGGCCCAATTGTGGCCATAACTCAAGGACTACCTGTATACTTTTACTCAAATATATGTGGTCCAGCACATGTATATTTAAGTAAAGAATCACAAGCCTCCCAAACCTAGCTTGGAAGGGCCATCTTGATGTTAGTTGCAGGAAGAATTGGGTCCTGTTGATTCTTTGGAACAGTTTGTTGCACATTCCTACAGCATATTTTGCTTTCGCTTAATATATATTTTGATAACAAAAAAAAATCATATATTTAATCCAAACTTCTCAACGTTGGCATCTATATGGTCTGAACCAGTACCAGGCTCTCCTAGTCAAAGACAAACAGCAGGATATGCCAAAGGACTATATCACAGGGGACAGCTTCAAATCCAAAGCCTGCAACTCTCTCCCACAATGACACTGGTCTTATAGTTACATAAGCATAAGATATCCCAAAGGTGCTTTTTTTTTTTTCAAGAGGCAGCAGAACTTTCTGGTTTTTCTTTGAAGACATTTCACTTCTCATCCAAGAAGCTTCTTCAGCTCTGACTGGATGGTGGGGAAT
>JANHFL010001051.1:41979-55578 GCA_032468155.1 Oxyrhabdium leporinum
AGCTATTCCTGCCAGCTTAGTATCATCTGCAAATTTGGTAAGTTCCCCTTCTATTCCCTCATCTAAGTCATTTATGACGATATTGAAGAGTACTGGGCCTAAGATGGAACCTTGTGGCACTCCAATGCTTACTTCCCTCCATGTAGACTTAGACCCATTAAGGACTACTCATTGAGTACTGGTTTGTCAGCCAATTGCGAATCCATCTGGAGGTGATTCTATCTATCCCACTTTTTTCTAGCTTCCCAAGAAGTAGGTTATGGTCTACGTTATTGAATGCCAATGCCAATCAAATGCCAATGTATCAAAAGAGACCAATGTTTTCTTCCAATGTGGACAGATAGTCCTCAATGTATGACCACAATTGACCCAAAATTTATGTTGCTAAGTAAGAAATTCGTTAAGTGAATTTTGCCCCATTTTATGACTTTTCTTGCCACATTTGTTAAGTGAATCACTGGAATTGTTAAATTAGTAACAGCATTGTTAAGTGAAACTGGCTTCCCCACTGACTTTGCCTGACAGTAAAAGGTGATCACATGAGCTCAGGGCACTTCAACTGTCATAAATGTGAATCAGTTGTCAAGCATCTGAATATAAATCACATGACCCTGGGGATGCTGCAACAATCATAAGTGTGAAAAATGATTATCTCACTTTTTTCAGTGCCATTGTAACTTCAAATGGTCACTAACTGAATTGTTGTAAGTCGAGGACTACCTGTATTATCGGCCTGCTTCAAATTAAGAAAAGAACATTTTTTTACTCGTTTAACTCATGGTGATGTAATCCATTCCAGGTTATTTGTGATTCAACTGTTGATCCTGATATACCAGTTATATTTATAACACAATTTCTAACGTGCTTCATGCTTCCTTTAGATTATATTTATAAATTTACTAAGGTAAAGATCAAAATAAATTTAAAATCTATCGCATTCTCTCCTCCCCTCTCCAGTGGGGAACCAATTATATTTCCATGGTTAGATTTACAAAGAACAGTAATATTGCGGATGATGCTTGAACTTTACCATGGATTACAGGATTACACAGAAAGACCATTCCACTGATTATCAAGCGAAATACAGGAAATATGGGCTTCTTAAAGTAGAGAAGAAATAGTTAAATGCTATTACCTAGAAATTGCAGATTTATTATTGTGATTCAACCCTCCCCAGAGAGCCCCAGGAACTTGCTCATACAAGAAACACTTTTCTGCCCTCTAATTCATTACTCTGACCCCCTTGCCTTGGAACACTAAGCTAGCAAAAGCATGTCTCTGTGATCATTAAGAGTTTTTGCACATTTCTCAGCTGCACACATATAGCTGAGTTATGACTGCTGGCACAATTGATCACTGGATTTAGAGATCAGGATTGGTGGTAGCTTCCTCACAGTCTTTTTACTAGCCTTCTTAGCTTTGATTCTGCTTGCCAACTATGGGGAAGGTCAATTATACCCACTCTTTCAACTAAGATTATGATGAAGGGGAGGATCCTTAGTTTTTGACAATAGTAGAACCTAAAAATAGCAAGAGAGACGAAGATAAACATATCCTACTCATGGGAGTGTTGTAAGCAGCCCTTGTTGAGTGTCAATATTTATAGATTGGAGAACAGGTTTGATCTTTGATATTATATTAGGATTGTACAAATAAGATATTTGTGAAATGTTGCAATGGGTAATGTGCTGCAGGTTGCATAAACAATAATTCCCACCTTGGGAAAAATGGGTCCTATTCACCTTTGCCTATGTAAATTAAACTATACTATTTTTAATAATTAGCCCAAGATGAGACATAAGTATATTAATTACCAATGGTAAAATAAAACAATTGATATTTATACCTAGAAAAGAGGATATGTTTGGGGCCATTTAAAAGCAAACAGCATCACACTGAGGGCTAGTGGAAAACAGAATAATATACAATCTTTCTTCCTTTATCCATTTGAGAGCTTCCATTGGAGGCAACTTTTAACACAGATAGCTGAATCACTCTATCTGCATCTCTCTATTAGATCTACTATCAGTATTTGCCAGTCACTGGTCACTGACTAAAAGTTTAATAGATATTCAGTGGGGAAACAGGAAGAGCAAATGAAGCTTCACAGGGAATCTAACCCACCAGCTGTAACAATCACTTTCTATTTCAGAAAGGAGAGCCTTATATGACTTTATTACAAATATTGGCACTGAAATAGGCAGAGAACATCTAGACAAAAATCTCACATAAATCAAAGAGGAGAAGAGAAGAATGTATAGAATGAAAATTTCATTGACCTGATTTGTTAGAGATGTTGGCCGGGACCGGCGTAGCAGAGCCGTTCATGTTAGCCATTGCGCTGTTCTTGGAAGCACTTGCTTTTGGTCTAGTTTTCGTTGCTTCTAGTGCTTTGACCTTCTTGGCATGTTTACTTCCTTTGTAGTGGGCCTCAGCCTGGCTCTACAAAGGAGAACAAATCAGGCTCAACATTCATACTTGACATCACTCACAGATGAGAAGGTGGAAAAAGAAAAGTTACGCAACTTCCAATAAGAGACACTACTACATTCTTTTGCCTAAGAAAAGTTAGTAGTGCTTTATTATTAATGTTCCAGGATTCCACAAGACACTTTTCGGACTTTAACTGAGATCCTACTGAAGAACATGTGTTTTCATGGATTACAGCAAAAGGATCTACCTCCTTATTAGTTTATGACTTATACTCTAGTACAATTTTAACCCATTGCAGGAAGTTAAATGAAAATAGATTTGGAAATTAGATATTTATCTGACTATTAAGGGCCCAATTTTACCTACAATTAGAATACAATTCTATTGAAACCACTATGAGTTTGCATAAGATTATAGCCTACTTATTTGTACCAGACTGTATGAAAGCATACTTGCTTGTTTATGGTGGTCTGTGTCTATTACTAGTCCTGTACAGTTTTTATTTTATTTAAAGATAGGTATCCTGTCCTATGTGCAAAATTACACTTGCTACTGATATTACCTATTTTTACTTTTTTGAAAACATGGGGGCATAAAGCCTCTTTTTCTATTATATAAACAATCCAGCAGATATTAATTATTACAGAATACTGAATAAAATCTATATTACATATGGATAGTTTAGTGGCACTTTAAGAACTATATATTTCCAAGATGGTTTTGGCAAACGATTCTTATTAAAGGGCTTTTATAATATTTGCCTGCTAGAAAGTCAGCCTTACTAAACTCAGAGGAATTTCTTTTTGGATAAACAATTTTAGTATTCTTAGTTGATTAAGCAGTTTCCATCCTTCTTTGTATGATACTAATACAATTGAAAACCTTGTAATAATTGAACAATCTTTATTGTGCTCCATATTTTGGTGATAGATTATTATGTGTTTGCCTGTACACATATAAAATTTTAACTTTATTTTCTCTGCAGTTTTAGATAGAGAACATGACTGGCCCCACAGAAATACAGTGTTTACTTTTTTTAAGAACAGAAAATGTGTTTGGTGTTATTTGCTTCTTATTCTAACTGCTGAATCTTAATGGATGTTTTACTTGCACTGATTCTGAGGATAAGTTATTTACATGTTGCAAGGATTGTTACTGAGCACAGATGTATACAGTATGTGAATCTTCCTTTTCATTCCATCTGTTTGACTTACACCCAGGTGGCCAGGTTGCCTTATTACATGAGATCCCAGAGTGGCTGTTCTGTGGCACCTACTTGCAATCAGACTAATTCAGTCACCCTTTCTTTAGCAGCATAGTGTTAAAAAGCACCCTGAAGAGTTTGGAGTCTAGCAGAGGTGCTGAGAAAAGCTTGCATGCTTGGGTTAATGGCTGGCTTTCAATTTAACACAAGCAGTCAAAAGGCTGTATTCCTAATGCATATCAGCCATGGCATTATTCTTAGCAGCAGATCGCATGCTACAACAAATATCTTGTGTACTGTATTTCTATATGTGTGCCACCAAAGTCTGGCCATACTTTAATGTTAGGTATGATATTTTTTTTCTTATTTTCTTTCAAGTGCCATACAGAGAAAGAATTATTGAAATGAATTGTACTAGAGTATTATATACAGTACCAGTACTTATGTATTATATAATGCACTTGTAATTCTGTTCAGAGAATTGTTCAGAGCCTTCATCTTCAGAGGCAGTCTATTTCAGCATAACAGAAACACAGCTTTGTCTTTTGCTTAAAAGTAGACTGATGTTATTTTAGATGGGAATTTCCCAAAGGATGAAAAAGAAATGACTGATATGAAAGAGATTGGACTGCCATTTGTCAGAAATGGTGTAGGGTCTCCTGCTTGGGGATGGGGGAGGATTGGACTAAATGACCTACAAGGTCCCTTCCAACTCTGTTAATCTGTTAATTATAATTACTATAAAGTTATATACAATTTTCTGTTTTTAAGAAACAGTGGACATGTAGGAGCAATAATAAACTTGTCTATCTCTGCAATAGCAAGCTAACTATTTGTTGACCAAGAATAGCTATGAAATCCTGAATTGCATAATAAAAATTATACTGAAGATGCTTCCAGACGCTACTTTTATTACACAATCATCCTGCATTGTTCATTAAATTATATAAGATATTCACTCAGACAACTCTTATCTTCCACTGGAATCAATTCCACATTTCTCTAACATGTTTTTCATTGTTTTATTTCTATTAAGGAGAAAACAGAGTTGCTGCACATTCTTTGAGTGGTAGCTATAGGAACCATTTGTCTGGAAGCTCTTCTAACTTGTCCCTCAGGCCCAGCTATTTTTTTTTCTGTTCCTGCCATCACATTTCTGGGCACTGTTATTGCTTTTAGCTTTCTAAACTAAAAAAGACTATGTGCTCTGTGAATAGCATATGTAAACTGACTCTGTCAATAGATATATCAGCAAAGGAAGAGAGGAGATGGGGGTAGACCGCTCTAAAACTATTTTCTCTCAAGAATTCTATAAAAATGAAAGCAGAAAGCAAAAAGTCCCATAGTGCCTCTTTTAACAAAATATTTTTCTATTACTTCCTTTTCAAATGTCAAGGACAACTCATATGAAATAAATTGGAGCTCTCCTGGTTCATTCATTACCTATAAGGAGAGAGCAGAGGAATATAGTATTATTAAAGGTGGCTTCAGAGCCACATGGGATGCAATCTGAACTCTCCACTAATCAGTCAACAGTGGCCTTGGTCACTTTCCATTAAACCAGATCAGCTTGCACAAAACCCTGCCCTTGAAGCTGAGACCTCACTCAAAATGTAGGGTCAACGGCAACAGTGTCAACTGATTACTATATGAATTTGAAGCCACGTCTGTTTATACTCATGGACTCTATTCTTCTGTTCATTACCCAGTGATTTCTTGTCTGTGGTCTTCCCAAATGGAGAGGTCCATTAATCATTCCAAAAAAGATGCTGAATGAATTATTCTATGTTTTATTTCTGGAGAAAAAAAATGATTGAAGAAGTGATAGCTTCAGACAGGAGGACTACAAAGGAAACTTCTGAACCCTTGTTTTGAGGTGTTCCTGATTTCCACAATCCTATCTCCAGAGATGATGCAACTTCAGGAGACGTAGCTCTTCAAAAATTAAGTGTTGAGATTCTGAGTGGAGCTACTCATCAGGTTTAGAGCATATAGATGGGTAGTGTAAACCATGCCTCTTTCAGGTTTGCACTGTAACTTCATTCACAGAATAGCCTGCTCTACTAAAAAGATCCAAGTAGTACAGTCCTATCCATGATTACTTATAAGCAATTCTATTAATTTTATTTGGGTTCTTTCCAAGATAAGTATGTGTATAAATTGTTCTAGACACCCAACTGATAGACACTTCAGTGCTATTTTTTTTAAGGATAAGAAAATCTATATTATTATCTTGAAAATGGAAACAATCGGTCATATTTTCAAAGCATTAAAAACTCACAGAAATTTTTAGAAAATGGAATATAGAGATCAATCAAAGTCCAACCATCATATATGGATTCATTATTGTTGAAAATTGCATATTACTATCTACATACTATCTATTACATAAGAAGTACTGCTTCTTAGCCATTATGGTATGGTCCCTCACAGTGACTAGTAAGTTCAAATATTAGCTTTTCTTTTATCCTCCCTCCCTTTTTGTAATCTTTCTGTACAGATGGTCTTTGACTTATGACCACAATTGGGACCAAATGTCTACCACTAAGTTATGAGGTTGTTAAGTGAGTGGTGGCCTGTTTTATTAAGCAAATCCAGCTTCCTCCATTGACTTTGCTTGTCAGTAGCCATTGGGAAGGTTGCAAATGGTGATCATATGATCCTGGGATGCTGCCACTTGAACTATATTCTCTATTTTTCTTTCCATTCCTCCAAGCAATCATATAATATTTGTGGCTACTGAAAATGTACAATGATCATATATTGGGTAGTCTATAGATGAACATATTTTCTTAATTTTGCATATTTTACTGCAAGTATAATAAGCAACTAGCTCATCTCTAAATTTTGAAAAGGTAGTTTTTTTGACTGACAAAAATTCTTTCAAATGATTTTCAATGGAGCATAAGGAGCTTAATTACTATTATTCTGAGATCATATGATTTTTATTTATTTTTTATTGGCTTCCTAAAATAAATTACTGTTTCTTTTACAGATGGTCCTCATTTAGTGACCACAATTGGGACTGGCAACTCAGTCTTTAAGCTGAGCAGTCATTAAGTGAAACTGCAACTGAGCATATAATCTTACTTCAGCTTTCCTTTGCTTTATAGACCTGTGAAGATTGTAAATGCAAAGACTGGTCACAAAGTTACTTTTTAATCTTTGTCATAACTACAAATGGTTACTAAACAAGGTAGTTGGATTACCTATATGTACAGATTTGTTCAGGCGCGATGGCTCAGCAGTTAAAGACACTGAGCTTGTCAGCTGGAGAATTGACAGCGTAGTTTCAAGACTCCAGCTCCTTGCAACGTATGAGCTCCCATTACTTGCCCCAGCTCCTACCCACCTCGCAGTTCAAAAGCATGCAAATGCAAGTAGATGAATAGGTACCATTTAGGATTAGAAACAAAAGGCATAAAAAAGACAAAAAGAAAAAGAGAAAGAGAAAAAATAGTAAGAACATTGTAAAGAAAAGAAAGATGTAAAGAAGTGCCTTTACCCTTTATCAAGCCAAATAAAATTTTAATAACTTAGCACCTTTTCTTATAATACAACATGGATATCTTCCTCATATCCCATCCATCAACAAATCCTGTCAAACCACCATTTTTTATGCAGAAAACTGCTGCATAACATTTTGTTCACTGGAAAAAAATATAATGGCCCGCATAAATAAAGATATGAAAAACAGACAGAAGAGTTACCTTTTCTTGATTCTCACTTTGAGATGTTTCTTTGTACCCTAGTGCAACTTACTATTTTTTTTCACTAAACAACAATTTCCTTTCCTTCATCGCACAATAAAACAACACACAGCAAATGTTTTACTTACAGTTGATACAGAAATAGTGATATAGACTAGAATTACTGTGCTTTTAGTAATACATTGCTTTGAAATCTGTTCCCACTATTCAATGATGGAACCTTAACAAATATTATTATGTATACAGCCTGGTGCTTGCCTTCCTCAGCTGTGACTAGGCTCAATAATGACATGCAAATTAGCCAATTCCCACCCACTACTCTTGAAATATGCACAACATAAAATATCTGCCCATTATCCCTTTGATTAATCTGCCCTTTTAGCTTCACTCCAAGGCTGAGAAAAAAAACCACACATTCGCAACTGAAAAAAACAAATCAAAGCATGAAATTATGTACAGAAAGTAATCTATTTTCATAGTTATAAATATTTTAGATTTGATCTTAATAAATAGCTATTTCTTTTCAAACTGGTTCATATGGAAAAAATGAAAACCTCTCAACTGTAAAATTTTATTTAAAGCTGAGGTTGATCTAAAAGAAAAAATCATATTCAGAAAGCATTGCTGATTGGGTCATTGTTATAGACGATTTCTTGTTTTGGCTAACTATAAAAAGGTAATGTACACATATGAAATACAACAATCTGCAACTACTAGGGAGAGATTGGAAAAATATTAATCCAGTTTCATTTTTGGACTAAATTAGGCCTCTATTAGACTATGTAATCAATCAGTTAATCTAAACTACTGGCTGAGTCTGAGTATATTTGGAATAATTTTGTTGTCCTCTACAGGGAAGAAAAATGTCAGAGTTGGAAAGTTGGCAATACAGCAAGGAGAAGATTTGGCTTTAAATGGTTGATATCTTTATTGAATAATGACATGTTGTTCACAATGCTTCTAGCTGACAGACTGAAAATAATCTTGCAAGAATTTATTCATGAGAATCAATGTGGGGTTTTACTCCTTAACTTAGTTAAAGGACAATACTATAGATGTGTTGGACATTTGGGAATATTTAGAGCAACTTAACCTTAAAACAAGTCGCTTTAATCTTCTTAGATGCAGAGAAAGCTTTTGACATTTGAACTGGGCTTTTTTTGTTCAAGGTTTTAGAAGATATAATGAAATAATTTTGTCATCTACAAATATTGATATTCTGATCATTAGATTCAAAACTTCCAAAGTAATAGCAGTACTGTGTATGCATACATTTGATAAATAAATAACAGAACTATTGCAACAATTTAGCAATATTTTATTTAAAAGAACAACTTCAAACTTTTGTACCAGCAAAAGGGGTATTCTCCAGAAATCAGACTTAGGACCTATCAACTCCAGCCATCATGTCCAATAATCAGGGATGGTTGAAGATCCTACTGAATCAGTGAAGCATGATAGATTTCTTGCATCTGCTTGATATGTGAAGAAAATAAAACGAGAACTTCTGTGGACAATATAATTATTAACTGAGTACAGTATTTGCAGGACTATATTTTGAGGACAAATGTCAAAAACGTTAGGAAGGAAATTCTGCATGCAGTTTGGTAGTTGTGTACTTATGTTGTAGGATCCAATCTGGGTCAGTCACTGGGGCTGGAGATTTTATCTTCTGAGCTTTCGGACTCATGTTGGAGCCCATCTTCAGGGAACTTCTCTCTAGCAGTGTGTGCTGTTCTGTAGGTGGCATTTATATGGTGCTTGTTGTCAGTGGCTGTTTTATATTACGTATTATTAGTTGTATTTTATATTATGTATTATTTGATGCATCTTTTTATATATGCCAACATTGTTTAAATGTTTAACATTACAAACAATTTCATATAACTGCTATTAATTCGTGTATTTGTTTTGTTTGAGTACAAAAACTGGATTCCCTTCAGTGTATTATGTCAATTTTGTTTTTCCTTCAGCTGTGAATCAACTTGTCTGAATCCCAAACCTGAAATGGATTTGAGGCTATTTGAACTCATTCAAAGGGCACCTCTTTTTTTGATAGTGCCCCTGCTTGTGCATGTACGTGCACATAGAGACAGCAGGAGGAATCTTCAAAGTAGTTATGTGAAGCCCAGAGGTCAGGGCTACTTTGATAAGCATACTTCACTTCTGCCAGCACACTTTGCAAAACATTTCTTCTGAATTCTTTATGCAACACTATGTCACCATATATATTTTCCAGCACATCCTCCTGCTATTAGTTATTAACAACTGAAATTAATGTATGGAAAAAGAGGAGATTGAGTTATTTGATAGATTCAGTTATTAAACTGACTAGAAAATGGGCAAAGTGCGAAGACCTACAAGTGTCCCTGCCGTGTTTGCTTCCACCAAAACACTGATAGGAAGAAAAAAAAAAAAAGTCCTGGGCTTTAAAAAAAACCTGGATGAAATGTACAGAAATTAAGAAAATCTGAAATCTGAATAGTGAACAAAAAGGCCCTTATTTAAACAGTGTTAACTACAGTCTGGAAAAACACTTGGCCTTTTCTAATGTTTCCTAATTTCATTTTAGTTATGAGATATGTCCCTTGTGGTCAAATTTTAAACAAAGTGGAGATTTTGCTAAATGGCTTCTTATGTGCCTATCAAGTAACACCTACATTCTGGAAAACAATCCCCCCTATATGATGCCTCAGGTGAAAGGGGTTCTGAGGCAGCGGCTGCTTTAATTTAGTGCATTTTCAATATGGCTCTTTTTACAACGCAAAACCAAATTTGGGAAGTCATCAAAGCAGACTGCAATATGTGAATATCAGCAGTAATTTAATTCTGTTTGTCTCTCTTAAGGGGGAGCTGGTAACAGTCATTCTACCCGTGTGGGTTTTTTGGGAGGGTTGGCATATTCTCCCATATTACAGAAAACTGAACCTTATCCAATCCTTCCAGGTTGCTGCATGCAACCCCATCCCGTCATTTCCACAGATCAGTCAGGCTGGCAGTATTTTTTTGTTCAACTGATTAACTGGTGGGCTTCTGATTGTGTCTCTCCAGGGGGCCAGGGCTTTGGCAGAGGGTTTTTGGTAGTTTTCCAAGTAGAAGATAAAATCTTTAATTAATTCACAGAAAAAATATCTCTCAGTTCTGGTTTCTCTACACCCCTTTGCTTTGACCCTCATCATATTATTTCCACCCATTTTATTTGTATTCACATTAGACATGCAGTCTTAGAGCAGTGGGGAATAGAGCGGGGGGACATGCCATAAAGTTATTTTATTTTTGTAAAGAAGGAGACAAAGACATTTTTTTTATTAATTCACAGCCAGATACGTGAGAATTGTGCAGGAGTGTGTTGACCTGTGGACAGTGCCCAAGAGATGCAATTTGTATATAGAAGGGAAAGGCTGATTGCTTGCTTTCCTCAGGAATGAAGCATTAATTAATATGTGGACAGATATGCCCACAATTGAATCGGTACAAATGTTAACATAGATCAGAGAATGGAAAGAGAAGAGGAAAGAATTCTGATGCCCACTTGGTTGGAGACATTAAAACAGAGTGCAGAAAGAAACACCAATTATCTCTGCCTGGAGGGTGTGGAGGGAAGACCAGCGCTGCCCACCATCTTCTCTCTAACCCAGTTTTTACCGCCTCTTGCATTTACTGCCCCTTGCATTAACTAATTAACGTGAAAACAGATTATTAGTGAAAATAAGGTGAACACAGGAAGCATAGCCAGATCAATGTTGCAATAGGTTAACTGTTTCAAATGGAAAACGAAAAACTTTTGTTAAAGGCTTTGTTAAATAGCTGATTTTGAAGATAACTTTCAGCATATTATGCCCCTGCAGCCAGTAATCATGTAATATTTCTGTCATGTTGGAACTGAAGCGTTCATCATTTTGTCAGCTCTGCTTGTAAAGCAGAGAATTACCTTCACAGGCTTCTTGAGATTTATGCTTTTAATTACCTCCTATCTGCTTCAATACCTTCCAAACTTAAAGAATCAATATAAATAGACTTTTGTTGGGAAGGGGCACATTTGACAAAAATCCAGCTGCACAACTGACAGACATTTGACATTATTGATTCTTTTCCGGGGTTTTAGTACCAGCTGACATTTAATAGTAGTAGTAGTAGTAGTAGTAGTAGTAATAGCAGCTGCTGTTTAAATCTGGCTATTAGAAATAGTGCAGGTAATGAACATCTATAAATTAACAATTTGTAACAATTGTTGGAATATTAAACTATTGTTCCGTTGTTTTGAAGACTCCTCCTTATGCATTATTTAGTACTGGGCCTCAACGTAGGTTTAGGTCAGGGTTTTCCAAAGGGGTTTCAAGCTGAAGAATATATTAGGGGTTTTTTTTTAAAGTGTCATGGAATACCTGATCAAGATGCAAAGCAAATTAGTAGTTATGTAGTGATTTTTTAAAAAAGTTTGGGGAAACCTTACAAAGTTCTTAGAGAGCCCCAGCATTCCAGTGAACATAATTTGAAAATCACTGGGAATGAGACTCCTAATCACTTTGTTCTCAATATTAGATGCTAGATATCTTTCTTAAGCCCCACTGCATGTAGTGCTACATGCACACCTATTAGTACACAGCTACATGCACACCTATGCACACTATTAGTACATAGCTGATATTGTCAGCTTTGCCTGCACCAGACATCTTTTGGGAAGGTAGGATGCCAAACTGAGGTGTCCCTGGCTTCTTTCTTTAAAGTCTGATTGGCATTTTCATCCCATTCATCTACTTAGTGAGTGTATAAGCAAAAGAATTTGTGGACTGCACTGAGTTATATTTTTCCATTACTTGACATTATAGAGGTGTTTCAGGGCCATTTGGCTTTCGACAAAACAGCTGGTGCAGAGCATAGCTGTCATATGGCAGATGGTAATAAAGCTGTACATTCTTGAAATTGAGCTAGTTGTGATTGTTTTCTCCTCTCTTTTTATTTGAACTACTCTGTTGGTGAACACACAAAAAAAGCATCGAAACATAACAAAGGTTTGAGTAAAGTCTACTGCTTAGAGCAAAATCTCTCAAAGCCCCCCACCCACCCCCAAAAAAAAGATTAAAGATTTTCTCCACATTTTAAGTATTAGTTCAGGTCTAAGAGTTGGGTTTAGCTCCCACTATTTGCATGGACAAATGTGCTCTAGCTCAATCTATTTCTAGTGACAATCAGTAGCTCTTCCATGAATGTTCCAGGAATACTGTCCATCCGTTGTCTTGTCATTCATTCATTCGTTTGTTCATTTCCTGCCTTATTTTCAAATAACTCAGGATGGCAAATATAGCTAGTACTCTTTCCTCCTTCTATTTTCCCCACAACAACCCTGTGAGGCAAATGGAGCTGGGGGAGAATGACTGCCCCGAAATCACCCAGCCGGTTTTCATGCCTAAGGCAGGGCTAAAAGTCGCAGTCTTCTGGTTTCTAGGCCTTCGCCACTACACTAAACTGGTTCTCATATATCCCCCAGCTTGCCAAACAAAGTTATTTCTTTTTCTAGGCAATCATATCCTCATATACTATTTCCTATTTCCTTTTCAATTTCTGCTTCTTAATCTCTAGATACCGATCAGTATTTTTTTCTTCCAGGATCAGTCGATTGGTTCTTCTTGTAGTTCACGGCACTCCTAGGAATCTTTTCCAATATTTTAATATTTAACATTAACCCAGATTTTTTTGCTTTCCATTTTTACTTTCATAATGAGCTGAGTCTTTACTTGTGGTCTAATCCTAACCGCTTTTTTTTATTTCAAGAGAGTAGCTTCTTGTTCATTGTAAAGGTTAATCAGAGGAACAATAATGTGTTCTGATACACCTATTGACCTTAGTGATGAGAGCTATACAGTAGCTCTGCTGTGGTCAATAAAGGAAATTTCTTCATTAAAATTTCTTGTCATCTCCATTATCCATCTTATTTTCTCTATCTCATTTGGTGTGTGTTTGTCTATTGCTCTGATATTTTGCTTTCCACATACTGCTGGCTCATGTTTAGCTGGTTGTCCACTAAGACGCCAGGATCCCTCTCACAGCCAGTGCTATTAAGCCTGTTTTTCACCCAGTCTATATGTGTACTTTTGGTATTTCTTACCTAAGTGTACGATTTTACTTTTCTCTACACTGAATTTCATTTTGTTGGATAGGGCTCAGTGATCAAGTATGTCAATATCCATCTGCATCTTGAGCCTATCTTCTAGGGTGTTAGGTATTCACTGTATCATCTGCAAATTTGGTAAG
>JANHFL010001051.1:61149-72890 GCA_032468155.1 Oxyrhabdium leporinum
AAATTTCTCCTTAGTCCTAGATTGCTTCTCTCTTTGGTTAGTTTCCATCCATTGTTTCTTGTGCCTTTTGGTGCTTTAGAAAATAGATTGACTCCCTCATTTTTGTAGGAGCCTCTCAAATTTCATGACAGAACAGTTAATCAGTGGAACAACTTGCCTCCAGAAGTTGTAAATCCTCCAACACTGGACATTTTAAAGAAGAGATTGAATAACCATTTGTCTGAAGTAGTGTAGGGTTTTCTGCCTAAGCAGGGGGTTGGACTAGAAGACCTCCAAGGTCATTTCCAATTCTGTTATTCTATTCTATTCTAAATATTGGAACAGTGCTATTTTATTCTGCTATTTTATTGTGTGTTGGACTACAGAGAAATTTTCTAAGGGTGAGACCAATCAAGTTGGCCACGCCTACCCAGTCACATGACCACCAAGCCACTCCCACAGAATGGATAGTAAAAAAAATTAGATTCCACCACTGCAAGCAACCTCTTTCTAGTGCAATTTCCTGGCTAGCAACCTGGCTGCTGAGACTCTCTGGAAAATGAAACATCAGAAGCAACACTTGAAATGCTGGAGAAAGACAAAAAGTACATTCAACCAATCTCAAGTATGTAACTATGTTGGGACCTACACTGTGGCATTAGGCAGGTGAAACACACTTATTTTTCCTTCTTTATTGTCAGGTGGCCCTGTTTAACTTTACTAACTCTCTTTAAGAAGGAGTCATTAGACAGATTGCTCATCTGGCCAGTATAATTATTTGCATAGCACTTTGCCAGCAAAGTCATTTTGGCTCTTAATGGACAAAATCTGTATTGGTGGCTGGCCCTGATGTCTATTTTTTTTTGTACTGTGAGTTCTGAAAAAGTAGAACAAGTGAAGTTCTGCTGAATTAGCCCTATCCTCTAGCACAGGGTTGTCAAACTCCCGGCCTATGGGCCGGATGCGTCACACGCTGGCCACGGCCATGCCCGTTTTAGGGGGAAAAAGTTCCGATACATTATGTGACTGCTGTGATGACATGAGTTTGACACCCCTGCTCTAGCACATGTAGGCTGGACCCCTGCTCAATCTTGTGGCCTTGAATAAATATTTGCTGGTCTCCAGCCTTTTGGGATCAAGATTGTTGAAATGGTGGTGGCACATTACCCTGAGACCTGGATGGCATAATGCAGTTCTCCTTCTCTGCCAGTCCTCTGAGGTAAGATATGACAGACACTAAAAGAAATACTAGAACTCTGATTAAATGTTATAAGATATAATGATAGAATCTTGAAAGCCTGACAGGTCCCCCCCCTCCCCCACACACACCTACCCATATAGAGTCAATGTGGGAGAATCTTGAATTTCTTTCTCACTTCCTTGTTTTCTGGGCTATTTTATGTTGCCACATATTTCCTTTAAGTCATAACTGTACTTTTTTACATTGTCCTTTTATACTATTCAGCAATCAGCATTGAGGGCACAGTTTTATAGTAGTTCTGTTCATTTCTCTGTGGACAAGTTTAGTGTATTGTAATGGAGAAAGAGAGATCAGCCTGGGGTTTCATAGGACATGGTCCTCTCCCCATTTTTCAACATTCATATGAAATCACTGGGGGAGAACATTTGTAGTATGTTAATGATACCCATCTTTACCCAGTTTGTGAGGGGGATGCTGTTGATATTCTATTCTGCTACCTGGAAACTGGATAAAACTGCAGTAGAGAAAGAAACTTAATACAAATGAAAATAAATAAGTATCATTATAGAGAATTTGAGGGGATAAGTAAAATCCTCTCAAATTCTCTATAATGATGCAAGAGAATTGGCAGCATTTTGGCAGCCATAGTAAAATTGGATAGTTGCTGTTTCATATGCATAACATGAGCTATGCAAAATTAAGAGCAAGTCCCTCTCTCTATGTGAATTATATACCACCATATTCACATATTAGACTCCCAACTGTTAAGATTATTAGAACATAAAAATATCACAATTAAAAGAAAATTCTTAATTATGCCTACTTAATGTAACATGACACGTCAGGGCAATTATCTCACCTCTACCCAAATCTCTATGGAACAAGTCCCTGCTGCATCCTTTGCCCTTTGGAGATACTCAGGATTCTCACTCTCCTATGGCTCCAGAAATGCCTTAAGACTAGTTTTTGTTCTTTGGTCTAGATTAGGGTGTCTGTAGAGCCCCCACTGAATCTTTTCTCTGAATGTTGGGATTGCTGTTTTGGCTCAGGCAGTCTAGTTCTCTGCGTAGCATATGCTGTAGGCTATCCAGAGTTCTTTTGGGGTTAGGTGACCTTAACAAATCTAATAAACAATTAAGTTTCAGGGCCCTAATGTTAGCCTACAATGGGGGTTCCTAAACATTTTGCCATCATTTCTCCCTTCAATGTATTTTCAATGTACACACTTCCCTAAAATTTCAAACAACAAAATGAACACAAACAAACAATAAAAACAGTACAATGAAGATATTTTAATAAAGACATACATAAAAAAGTAAAGGTTCTTCACATCTCCCTTGGACACTCTGCATTCTCCAAACCCTGCCCTAGAATCCCAATAATTGTGCATTTGCTCTGCACCATTTAAATATACAAAATTCTCTTTTCTTATATATCTATATATTTATTAAAACTTCAACAAGGAAGATAAAATCTAATACAAACTAATGTAAAACAAAGAAGACAAAGAGAAAATAAGTGCGAGAAAAGACAAAAGTTCAAGAAAAACAGAAAAGAAAGAAAAATATATAAAGAAGTGACTTTCCATATTCTTCCCAGCAATTTTAAATAAAAATATACTTCAGTCTCTTTCTGTAAAATTACATATTACTATTTTTTCTATAATATATCCTAATCACCCAAACCATAAACCATGTTCATTTTTTTAAATTTCTATACAAAAAGTCCATAAGAGGCTTGCTGTCACCAATAAATGTAGATGATGTCTTTTCTGTAATCAAAAAAATCAATTAATCCAAAATCTGTCCACACTTAGAAAACCATTCCTTGATGCTGGGTAGCGTCAAATCTCTCCATGTCAGTGCATGTAGTAATCCTGTCACAGTAATCATACTGAAATCTTTTTCCATAGCCTTTTTTCTAATTATTTATCCACTAGTCCTAAAAGGAAAAATGTTGGTTTCAATTAAATATTGATCTTTAAAATTCTCTACATCAAAGTGTACATTTGAATTTCAATTTTAAGGCTTGCTTTTTTTTTACACACAGAAGATGTAATCTTCTATCATGTTTGAGCCTTCAGGTTGGATCCAGACTAGACATGTCCAAAACCTCATTCACAAAACGATACGCTGGAAGAATGTAATATCCCTTATTCAGGTGACCTGCAAAAAACTGTTCTAGCAGTTTGAGGTCAGGGGCTGCAGAGGCAGGGAGGAATCATTTTCTTTTTTTCTCCAATGTGATCTTCCTCTTTCATGAATGGAAGGTGCCCAACATTGGTTCTATTTTTTTCTGAACAAATAATATTTCAAATATTTTAATGTTCTTGGAGAGAAATGTTTCCTTTGTTAATCCCACAAGAAACAAATAAGCTTCTAATTTTCTAACATAAAAGAAATTGGGAAAATTATCCCTGAGTTGTTGTTTTTTTAAATGCACTTCAACCATTTTTTTTATTAGCATGATGGGGGGGAAATGGACACATATTCTCCAATGTCTTTCATTACAGACTCAACAAATGGACGATATACAACAATAGAACTGGCCTTCAATGATAGTGTGTGTGAGAAATAAGACAAAAGTAAGGCTCAAGTAGGAAAGGGAACTGTTCTACATCTGTGCTGAGAGAAATGTACTAGAGGTATGAACCAATCCTGTAAAAGATGCATCAAAAGATGGGCAGGTGTACAACTGAAGTAGTTGAAGAGCCCTAGTTCCGCTGGGTTCTGATTATTTTGGGAAGGATATTCTGTGTACAAATGACTGAAGCCTATGGAATTACAGCAGCACTGTCATTGCACGTATGAATCAAATAACCTGCAAAGGAAGAAAGGAATACTGCTAATGATTCAGTCAGAGGCCATGATGCTATAGGAGTAAAAGAACTATGTTGCGAGACAGTTTGGCACCAGAATATACTGCCTGAAGGCAAGTTATCTGGATATGGAGAAAACCGATACCTTGGAACTGGAGAAATCCAGTAATAAATACTTTTTAAATTTAAACTGTGAAGGCTATGGAGAGACCACATGGCAAAACATTAAACCGGTAAATAGAGCCAGCTACTGTAAAATAAAGGAAGCAGCAATAGTAAAGGACTATAGATATATGAAAGTATGCAGCTTGCAATCTGTATATGCAGATCAAATTCTATTAACCCAAAGAACAATAATCAGTAATCATTTTGAAACAAGAACATATTTTTAAAAAGTTAGAAGGATGAAAGTCCAACATACTGTAGATCTGAGCTTGCCATTCTTTCTAGGAACACTTAGACCTCAATTTGGAGAAAGGGAGAAATAATCTATAATAACTCTGGTGATGGCTTGAAAGCAACAGGGAAGTTTGGTGTGGAGATTATCTTGCAAAAAACAGAACCCAAAGTTAATTAATGGAACCATATGAACCTTGAAAATGAACCAAGTACTTAATATATGGTTGATTGGGGAAAGATAAAGTTCAAAGATAACATTTGGAGTTTGAGGCTGATGAGGTCAAGAGAGTATTCACTCCAGAAATAAAAGCTTTCAGAAGGAGAACGGGATGCTTGCTCTCCATCCTGGGTCACCCTTTGTGTGATAAAGTTGAAGATGATATCAAATAAACTGAAAAGGCATCCGAATCATTACTGTCAAATTAAGAGAAATGAGATGACTTTTGACAGGAGCGACCAATTGTTCTCAGCCGATTCACCTTATTAACTGAGGGGAAGAAAACAGTCTTTGGTCAAAAGGCTATGCTAAGCTGGAACATGGATATGAGGATCTGTCTCAAAGGAACATCTTGAAGGAGAGAAAAATCTGGGGGATGAGAGAGCAATTGCTATTTGTTACATGATTGGGCAAAGACATTATAAATGGCAGTATTCAAGAAGAAGAGGAAACAGAAGGCCAATATACATTATATTTAGTGAATCTTTGGATGTTTCAGAGAGAAATGATCACCTAAGATCTTGGTGACCTTGAGATGGCCAAAGATGAAGATATTGACTTTGACAATTCTGAAAAATAAAGGGGTAATCAGAAAGTGATATCCTGATTTTCCCTTTTCAAGGCAGATTCCTATGTCTGAACAAGGAAGGAGTGGACAACATAAAGTACATCAATAACCTGTTCATTGATAACCAGAGAAAGCAGAGTTTGAGAAGGCCATGGTAGAGAGGAACTAAAGACTCTGGAGATGATATTCAAGAGGCAACAGATCATTTATTCCTCTTTTCCTTGTTTTTCTGCTTGGAATTGGCTGTAGCATTTCTTTTAGAACGTTCACCATGCTCAATGGCTAAAGCTTATAATGGCACAAAAAAATCCCATGAGCAATGGATAAATTGACCGAGACGAGGCAGCCAGCAGACATTTTTTGGCGACATGGTAAGAGAGTTGGAGAAAATGAGCCTACTGTCTCTAAGTTTGCTCCCAGAATGTAGCTCACAAATAAGAATGATTGCAATTATTGTTTAGAAATGACTGGCAGTATTTACAAATGTCTACAATAGACTACGTACATACATATTCCAACAAATGTAAAAATTTGCTTTCATAATCTAATAAGAAAAATAATGCTGGTGCTTGTGAAACAGGGGCCTTGGAGCCATATTGCCAAAGGTCAGATCTCTGTAACGGGAGGACAAAGTGTTGTAACAAATTAATCTAAAGACTTTTCAAGAATCAGAGATATTAAAGAAAGAAAATTAAGAAAAAACTAGAGAATAACAATACAGCAGAATGAAGTTCATCTCAAGATCAACACTATGGTGGTTGAAAACAAACTGGAGTGGCTTGAAGCAGAACTGCATCTAATCATGAAGTATATAAGAAGGACAAGGTTTCCACCAAAAATCTGTAAACACTCTAGCAGCTTCCAAAGAGGTTCTGAAAGCAACTCATTTGTATCAATAACAGAGACCACAATGAAGAAATTGTTGTAGGAGTCTTGTCAGTTAAAAAGCACGATTACAAATGCTTAAAAGAAATATTTGCTAGTTAGAAGGCAGACAATCTGGTTTTTCAGCTTTCAGGCACAAAGGTACAATAGTGCTTTTCCTAAGGTCAGCAAAACAGAGTGGGTGGCTGGAGAGATAAAATACACTATTTCACACAGAAAACATGAATGTTGGGGGAATTTAATTTTCTTTGCTGTTCTTTTTAGACCCATTGTTAAAATTTTGACAGCTGATTATATCCCATTAACAAGATTCTTACAAAGGTTTCTTTAAACACTTTATCGAAAGGGAAAATGTGGTATAATGCTACATAAATCTTTACAACTGTGAATACTACCATTTTTAGGACTCTGTCTCTGAATTTCCCCGGGTGGAACACTTTTCTTTTTTTGTTAACTGCCTTTCGATTGGCTTACAATAAATGGAGAAATCTCCAAAAATTCTGAACTTGTAGAACTTTCAGTAGCTTTCTTCTCTTTCCCAGGGTTATTAAAAAATCATTATATCAATGCTAGGCATTTTGCTCATAAAGTCACTGTAATAATTTCCTAATCTCCTCCCACTCTAAGAAAAACAAAAACTTTATCAGAATTTTTTAAAGCTCTTTCCCAAGGCAAAATTAAAACTACGAACAAATAAAAAAACGAAAGAAGGGAAAATAGTACTGTCCTTAAAGATGTAGTTTAAAAATTCCTTTTCCACTTTTGCTAAACAGTATCATCACACTCAACTACCTCCCAATGGCTAACACAGTCAAAAAGATCTTGACACAGACAAGCTACCTACAACGCTGATATTCCACAAATTCTCTACCATTAGAACTTGATTAGTCATCTCTTCCTATTCTAGAAAGACTAATAACCAATCAAAAAAAGACAAGCAGCAGCACTTGCCCATCTTCAGTGGTGTCAAATTGCTCTGGATTTATGTCCATACTTTCACTGTTTCATATATGTGTTGTTGCTGATATCTTAAGACATTATCTAAGAAAAGAATAGCAAACTAACTTATGCCACTTGTTTCCTCTGCCAATTTGTATAATTAAAAAAAATAGATAAGACTTTCCCTAGTTTACATTATACGTATTTCAAAAACTGTAATTTCTTCCTCTCCAACTTGTCAGAATCAGAAACTAATAAAAGAATGTGCCACAGTTCCTCGTTTGAATGTATTAATAATAATAATAATAATAAAAAACTATTAACTAGTTAGTTAATAATATTTGTGATATTTGAGCTGAATTTATTTAGTCACTAGTGTCACTTAACTGCAGCTACACAGTTAAAATTCCAACTGTTTTTCAACAGGATAATCGAAAGGACATTATACTTCCTTATGCAAATTTTTGGACTTAAAGAGTGCTTTATCAGTGGAATGTTGTCCAGCAGTGCATTTTAAAATGGCATGTTCCCTGATGTCACGGACCAGGTCAGCAACTCTTCATTTGGGTTGCTGTAAGAGATTTCCTTGACATTTTGTTCATAAAGTCACTTGGGCGAGCTTGGAGTTGAATACTATTATCCAGTGGGATCATATCTTGCTAGACTCTCCCCAAAGGAGGCAACTGGAGAATGTTATTGGACTCATGATTCCACTTGGATGGTCCATCCAGAGGAGGACATAGATAGAAGTGAATTTGCCTAGTTAGAGCTAATATGCCAATCGTGCCCTTTCTTGGAGGTTGTTGTTTTTTACTTGTTTAGAATATAAAGTACAAAAAAGATACGAAAACAAATAGTAGGAAAAATAAGGGAGGGGAAGGGGAAGGCAAGAGTACAGAAAAGAAGGGAAAAAGAAAGAAAAGGCATTGACTTCCGACTCCCAGTAGTCTGATGAAAAGCAGGACTAGGGGTGACATGATAGCAGTGTTCCAATATCTCAGGGGCTGCCACAAAGAAGAGGGATTCAAGCTATTCTCCAAAGCACCTGAAGGTAGGACAAGAAGCAATGGATGGAAACTAATCAAGGAGAGAAGCAGCTTAGAACTAAGGAGAAATTTCCTGACAGTTAGAACAATCAGTGGAACAACTTCCCTCCAGAAGTTGTGGATGCTCCAACATTGGAAGTTTTTAAGAAGAGATTGAATAACCATTTGTCTGAAATGGTATAAGGTTTCCTACCTGAACAAGGGGTTGGACTAGAAGACCTCCAAGATCCCTTCCAATTCTGTTAATTGTGTTCTGTTCTAAAATCCTGGGAAGGTGTGGCCATTGCCCACCATTGCAATTAGCCCAGTGACCCAAGCCAGAAAGGCAACATTGAATCTTGTGTTCTCTAAGATTCAGTCCTTGGATAGGTGAAGCTAAACCATGGAAGAGTATCGGGGAGCATGCACAGAGTGTCTTCTTCCTTCCTGCACAAATTCAGCTCCTGTGTGCCTGCCATTCACAAGCAAAGTTTGCAGGACATGGCTTTGAAACTAGTCCCGTAATTAATTAGATAAAAGTGGCCTGTTTGAGAAGATACATTTGCATTTATTAGGGCAGAGCGGAGCACTTACATCAATTGGCCTGCTTTGTGGTGTGGGGTAATGAACATCATAACCATTTACTAAGTAGAAACTAAGTTAGAAAACCTGCAAAGTTCCACCCTTGTTTCACCCTCCTAATAACTTGTAACAGTGAGCAATACCTGACAGTGAGCAACACCTGGCTGATCATGTCTTGGATCCTTAGCTAAGCAGGGTCAGGCCTGGCTCCTACTTGGATGGGAGATTGCTAAGAAATAGCAGGGCTGAAGGTTAGAGAGTTCAAAGAGGATCCAGGATGAAGACAATAACATCCCACTTCTGAAATATAACCAAGAAAAAGTGTGTTCCCAGAAGTTGAGCTTGATCCAGAGACTTTCCCTTTCATTCTGTACTAAGGATTTAGATAAGAATGTTATTTTTCCTTTTTTTAGACTTTGGGAAAAAACATAGATGGGTTAAGTCTCTAAGAATTTTAACATTTTCATGTTTTCCTTTGTAATTATTTAACTCTCCTCCCAAGCCGAAAACAATGAAAATGTTGGTCCATGTATTTATTTATTTATCACATTTTTACATGATCCATGTTAACTAAGTGACTCCGGGCAGTTTACAGTAAAAATTATTCCTGTAGATTTGAATAGAAAAAGCTCATACAGGCTTAAGTGCCCCCCCCACCCAAAGGGAGGGAAGATCTTGTGATTAAAAACTGATATACCTTTTCAGCACACACCCGGCAATTGTTTCTGAGATTTAGAATTGTGAAAATCTCTTATTTACTAATAAATATTAACAACCTCCCTGTGCATAGGAGACTGGAATGAACAGTTCAAGGCAGATTTCTCTCCCTGTAGGGATATGTATGTCTTGAGAAATATCAGCAAGTGATACAGGTAGTCCTTGACTTACGACCACAACTGAGCCCCAAAATTTTGTTGTTAAGTGAAACGTTTGTTAAGTGAGTTTTGCCCCATTTTACGACCTTTACGACAGTTGTTAAATGAATCTCTGCAGTTGATAAGTTAGTAACCTGGTTGTTAAGTGAATCTGACTTTCCCATTGACTTTGCTTGTCAGAAGGTCACAAAGGTGATCACATGACCTTGGGACATAGCAACGGTCATAAGTATGAACCAGTTGCCAAGCATCTGAAATTTTATCACATGATCATAGGGATGCTGCAAAGGTTTTAAGTGTGAAAAACAGTCAAGTCACTTTTTTCATTGCCGTTGTAACTTTGAACGGTCACTAAATGACTTGTAAGTCGAGGACTACCTGTATATCATCTGAATCAGATATTATGACAAATGTTTAATTATGTCGGTCAGTGACCATTGCCATGTCTGCAGGGAGCCCCCCCCAGAAGAAAAAAACAAAGTCAGAACCCCAAGTGCATCCTCCAGCTGTAAAATGATTGTCCACCTAGTTTATTTTCTAAATTTGCAGGTAAAAGGAGATATCCTGTACAGGTAGTCCTCGACTTACAACCATTAGCTTAGTGACTGTTCAAAGATACTGAAATTAAGGGACTTGTGACCGTTTTTCACATAACCGTTGCAGCATTCCCATGATCACGTGTTCAAAATTCAGATGCTTGGCAACTGACTCATATTTATGATGGTCGCAGTATCCCAGGGTCGTTTGGACACCTTTTGCGACCTTCTGATTAGCAAAGTCAATGGGGAAGCCAGATTCACGTAACAACTGTGGCAAGAAAGTTCATAAAATGGGGCAAAACTCATTTAACAAGTTTCTCCCTTAGCAACAGAAATTTAAGCCTCAATTGTGGTCGTAAGTTGATGACTACTTATATATTGTTTCTGAATGCTTATTCACTGATGATGTCCTGCCCTTTTTGCCCTTCTAAAGAGATGGAGATTGATGGATTGGATTGCCATCCACTTGGCAAGTGACTGTGAGCAGTTTTCATCGTTCTATCTTTGTTTTTTGTCCCATTGGCAGGTCTTGGGCCAGGAGCTGCTGACAAACTGCACCCTTCTGCTGTGCCATGGGGCAGTTTCTCTCTTGGACCTGGTCTCCATCACCACCACATCAGGCGCCTGTGTCTTCTCTTTCCAGAGTGTGGCCTGGGGCTTCATTTCAGATGTGGACATCGAAAGTGAGAAGTATCGGCACATGGGCCCAGCCTGGTTCACCTTGGGGACCATGGTTCACCTGGCTTCCCTCAACACTTACCAGGGCCAGCTCTCCTACCTTCCTGCTCTTGGTTGTGCAACTCATCAGCCGATTTTGCACAGTATCACCGTAGCCGCCAATGGGAGCCTTCCCTTCCAACGCCTGCCCCTCCACTGCACGGTCTCCGATATGGGCCTTTGTGAGGGGCACCAAGCCTTCTGCTATCATGAGATGGAGTCAGCTGAGGAGCCCACTCCCTCACCCAGCTCCCCACCTTCTTCTTCCAGCTTCCAAGCATCCAACTTCAGTTTTGAAACCCTGTCAGAAGTGTCGGTAGACAAGGAGTCCCAGCATACCGATCTGCCTAAAGTTCTACCAAACTAGTTGCTTTCTGCCCGGCAAATGCACTGTCCTTTGGATGACTTTCTGGCCCCACTTGAACAACCGGTGCCCAAATCCTGGGAGATAGTGGAGGACAATTTTGTGTTGGTGTTGGCCATTTACCAGACTCACTTAGGGGCAGACCTTTTCACCATGCCCACCGCTGGCTTTAATGATGGTTTTATCCATCTTTGCTTTGTCAGGGCAGGCGTCTCCCGGGCAACCATGATTCACCTCTTCTTAGCTATGGAGAAAGGCACTCATTTTGAGCATAAGAGTCCTTATTTTACGCACCTTCCTGTCCGAGCTTTCCGCATAGAGCCTCTCTCATTCTCACTCTCACTCACAAGGGAATCATCACCATTGATGGGGAACGGGTGGAATATGGACCCATTCAGGGACAAATCCATCACGGGATTGCCAATGGTACTACTACAACGAACTAACCATGGTAGCACAAACTTCCTGTCACATTCCGGTGTCCCACGTTGGAAAAGCCAGCAACACAAGTTGATGTTAGATTGTTTACTGGAACCGTGGACCTGGCACTAAGCAACCATCAAAAAGAAATACAAAGTTTGTGCTACCATGGTTAGTTCGCCTACCCCTTAAATGTGCTCCACCTATACCCCG
>JANHFL010001051.1:72990-88144 GCA_032468155.1 Oxyrhabdium leporinum
GAGCTGAAGAAGCTTCTTGGATGAGAAGCGAAACGCCTTCAAAGAAAAACCAGAAAGTCCAGTTGCCTCTTGAAAAAGCACCTGTGGGACCTAGTTTAAGTCATTCCACTGAGCTATCTTCACTGGCAAAAGAACTCTATCAATGAAAACTGGTCAGGCTGACAAAGTCATGGAGGCATAGTGCTGCTTCTGCTGAATCCTATAACCATTTAAGCGGGTGAATCTTAAATAAAAACTGTATCCAAAGGTAGCAACAGCGTGTGGTTAAGTGACAAGGTTTTTAATTGTTTTTAATTCCATAAACAACTTACTGCAAAACCTGACCATTCCTAATCTAAGAGAGCAAAGGCAAGACAATATATTTATTGGAAAATTAGCTGTTTGTCTTAGAACAATATTTCTAATCATCCAGACATAAAATCAAACACACAGTGAATTACCTAAGTCACGTTATAAATTCCATACAGACACACATACAGGATACTTCTTAAAATAGTATTAATTTCCAGCTCAAATGCCATAGAATTGGTAAGTATTTATTACTGCCTTTGTTAGCATGCAATATATTTCCTGCTGCATTTGCATGGCAAAGTCTCTGTTCAGAAAAATAAACAGAACTGCATTGTGATTTTTAAACGCTTCCCCCCTTATTAAACTGCAATCGCAATACCTGATAAGAAGAAAATATTGCAGCAATGCCAAGTACCTGAACCATTTGAAGTGGCTGGCTCCAGCAAAAAGGATCAGCATGAAGAAAGTGTGCGGTTGGGAGAGCTGTTCGAAGACCCAGTAAATGCTCCTCCTGTGATTTCCACAATGCTAGCACCACACACCAAGCAGTTGGTGGTTTAAATTTTAAAAAAGCGACACCACAGTGAAGCCTGGGCTGTGATAAGAATCTCTTGTCTCCAAGAGCAAGCAGCCTCAGGAGAAAGTCACACAGACAATAAGGCTGACAGTCTCCGGAGGCTAAGCTAGTACTGTACTCCGAGGGGAGCAAACTGATGTTCTTTCCCAAATGGAAGAACTGAATACAGTCTTCGTCTTGACTGGAATTCAAAAAGATTACACATTAACAATTAATATACTTTAAATACCCCAAGAGCAGGGTGCTTTACATCATTTCAAATAGTAAAACAGTATGTCCCTGCCAGAAGATCAGTGCCTGAAAACTGATCTTAGAAGAGTATTGTTAAGTAAAATTAAACATGCCAGGATGAGTAATTGGTGAAATATATTGCTGTTAGTTGTTTGCTGATCAGAAAAGCTCCAGAGCTTGTCACAGTTGCAGGCTGTTTAGTTAAAAATAAACTACCAAGTATTTAATCCAATCTATTTTGGATACATTTAGGAAGGAGCTAAAACATATAATTAACCCAATATATAGTGCAGTCAAATTTGAAGAACTATATTACTCTGTATATGTGTAATTTTCTCTCCCATACGAATATAAATAATCCATATTCATGAGAGCTGCTATTCACTGTATTTATCTTATAATTCATAGCCAATGTAAAGGTTTAGCAATAAACAGAGTTTGCTTAGTAAGACAAAAGGCCTATCTAATTTGGCATTTGGATCTTATAATATGCAAAAAATGCCTATGGTTCATTCATAAGTGAAATGGAAATATAAAAGTATTCTTCTGAATATCTGAACAAATTACTTCAGAGTTGCCTGAACTGCGAGACGGGCAGCAAATAGATTTGATAAATCAAATAAATAAAAACTTAAAACATATATAAAGGATTTTATTTTTTATTCAAATAATCTGTAGTTTCTTTACAAAAAAAAATCTCTAAACAAAATTTACTCTAACCAAAAATGTTCAGTTAAAGCTTAATAAGTTTATATGATTTTACCTTTCAAATATCATAATTGAATTCACTGCTACCAAAGTCAATCTAGAGATACCGGTAATAAATAATATTCTGATTTCTATGCTTGAACTATGTAAGCAAAACAATATAATTACCTCTCAAATTACAATGTTTAAGACTGATACACCAAACAATAGGGGCATGAGCCCAGGAATTAATGGAAAATTCCAGTTTGTCCATTCAGTACTTGGCCTTCCCAAGATGCTTCCAGAAGGCTTTAAGTATAATTTCTAAATAAAAGGTCTTATTCGGCATCTTTGATCATCAGTCTTTCTTTGAAGAAATTTGTCCCAAGGTAAAATAAATTGAGTTTAAGTCACTGAGGCTTAAGTTAGTCACCACTGGCTTATTGATTTCACAAAATATTACAACACATATGTCGATGTAAATAGTGGGAGCAAAAGTTATACAGGTAATCCTCGACTTAAAACCACAATTGAGCCCCAAAATTATGTTGCTAAGTGAGAAATTTGTTAAGTGAGTTTTCCCCCATTTTACAACTTTTCTTGCCACATTTATTAAGTGAATCAACAACTGCAGTTGTTAAGTTTGTAATATAGTTGTTAAGTGAATCTGGCTCTCCCACTTACTTTGTTTGTCAGAAGGTCACAAAAGGGGATCACATGACCTTGGGACACTGCAACTGTCTTCAATATGAACCAGTTGTCAAACATCCAAATGTAAATCACATGACCGTAGGGATGCTGCAATGGTTGTAAGTGCGAAAAATGGTAATAAGTCACTGTTTTCAGTGCCGTTGCAACTTCGAATGGTCACTAAACAAAGTGTTGTAAGTCGAGGACTACCTGTATTTTTAAACATTTTTGAACATCCAAATTAGTTTCAAATCAATTTATATGCATGATTCCTAAAGATTATTGTATTATTTAATTATTTAACTGCTATTTAACTGTTAGGAAATAAGCAAAACCTGTCGAACTTTATATTATTTTTTCCTTTATTTGAATGATCTTGCCTCAAACTATAGGTAATCCTCAACTTACAACCATTCATTTAGTGACGGTTCAAACTTACCACAGCACTGAAAACAATAACTTACGACCACTTTTCACACTTACGACCGTTGCAGTATGGCCGTGATCAGGTAATCAAAATTCAAAGGCGTGGCAACTGGCATGTATTTATGACAGTTGCAGTGTCCTAGCGGTATGTGGTTACATTTTACGACTCTCTGACATGCAAAGCCATTGGGGAAGCCAGATTCACTTAACAACCCTGTTGCTAACTTAACAACTATGTGATTCACTTAGCAACTGTGACGAAAAAGATAGCAAAATGGGTCAAATTCATTTAACAGCCATTTTACTTAGCAAGGAAATGTTGAACTCAGTTGTAATAGTAAGTCAATGATTATGTTTAATTTTTTCATTGAGAAAGAATATATTATATTGAAATCTATTCAGAAAAGTCTAGAAAGTCTATTAATGAGATATTTTATTTTAAACAGTAGCTTTAGGTTTAAAATAACACTACATAAATTATTTGATCGACCATTGTATCATATATATTAGAAGAACAAACAGACCTTAGAGAGGTCCAAATCATTGCTCATTTGTATTTTCAGAGATTTTTCCATGCCCTGTTTTCTTTCAATTTCTAACAAAATGGGCACTACTACGATATTTTTCTAATTTACATGAAGTTATTTTGTTAAATACAGCACATCAAGGGACAAACTTGTGCCTTAATACATTTGCTAAACTTTGTAGTTTTTAACAGAAATGGCAGCTAATCAAGACATTTCCCTTGCTCAAGGATTGCACAATTGAAAGGGGAAATTGACTGGTTATTTTTCAAACATTCTCTTTAACAGCCAGCAGATGTCAACATAAATCCACTATATGCCTCAACTTTAACCCAGATCTTGCCAGGCTGGTTAAAAACATGATGTTACGAGAAGTTTCTCCCTATCAAGGGCAGGCATTCATTTGAATATACAGTCAAAATCTATCTATAATAAATTATTTCATCTTGGAAAATAAGAGCAGGGCAAACTCTAGATTTCCCTTTTATTTTCTGCATCATGCTACCAGTAAAAGGTATCAACATTTGCTTACATTCTTTAACCTTAGCCTTATTTTTAACTATCTGAATTTCTATGAATGTTTAGGCATAATTAATCTTAATTATCCATAAAATGTTTCTTTCCATCTGGGTCAAATAACCTACAACTCATATAGAAGCTAAACAGGTGAGGAAAAAACAAATTTAAACCCTGCTTTCAGTTCAACCTACGGTATGATGATTCAGTTTTTTTGGTAACAACATGGAAGTGATTAGTCAATGCTTTCTATTGGATGTTTGTGCAATTTCTAGTCTATAGCCCTTGTATTTCCTGGCAGTTTCCCATGAAAGTACTATCCACGGCCAGCCTTGCTTAACTTTTTGAAATCAACTGAGATTTTGCTAGCTACTAACTAAATACAGTATTCTCAGAAAGTTTTCACAGCACAAATTCTAGAATCACCAACTGCCAAATCCTACAGGCATGCTGTTATAGAATTAGTTAAAAGTCTTTAAATAATTCTATATTCTCTCTCCCAACCTTATTAAATACATTAGATTAGCCTCTTCAACCATGATGAGATTACAACACCACAGATATTCCTAGTTAATTTATCACGGGTGTCAAACTCGCAGAGTCACGTTGCCTTCATGTGACGTTTCATGACGTTTTTCGTGGAGCTGGGGTGAGCGTGGCCTGCATGTGATGCATCTGGCTCGTGAGACACCAGTTTGACACCCTTGCAAGAGGAAGGATTTCTATGAGTGGCTACAACAGAGAGTTAACAGGGCAACAGTATTGTCTTTTTACCAAGCCAGTAGCTAAAAGTATTGGGTATCCAGAGAATGTTGACATTTGCAAGTATTTTCAGCAATTTGAATCTCCAGACTATTCTCTTTGGTTGAAATACAGAGTGCTTGTTTGCCTTGCTACCTCTAAAATAATCTGCTGCTTTAAGATGTAATGGAGGTGGTAGTTAACCCTAATAAATACATTTTAGAAAAAGCCCCATAACCTGATCACAGATCCTTGCCTAAAAACGTTTAGCTTTTAGAGACATAAAATTTTCCTGGCTTGCTTTACCAGCTCATTCTTTGGCATAATCCCTAACTGTAACAGATTGGAAACTTCAGCTGGAATTCTAGAAGCAGTTTATTTTACTTGCTGTGACTTAATGGGGCTTCAAGGATTCTAGTTTGGAGCTCCTCCCCATCAGCTCATTTCTTCAGAAAAATCAGCTTAACTCTTCACCATCGAACTGCCTTTCTATAGGTCTGGAGAAATGTGTTTTTGCTTTTCCAGGCTCTAGTACTTCCTCTGAGGTCAGTTGTCCTTGGAGTTCTTCTGGTCCCTCATTCTGAAACTATTCTATCCTCTTTCAGGGAACCATTTTGCCTCACTCTGATCTCTCACATGTTCCTTGACCCCTCTCTCACATTTCAAGATGAACCTTTTTAAATGGAAGCTTCCCTGAAGCTGGGATTCTAAGATTACTTTTAATGTTTACTTTCCTCAAGAAAAAGAAGGAATGTTAGGTTGTTTCCCTGTTCTTCACATTTGGGAAGGGAATCGATTCTGTTCCTGCCTTAGAGGTGTTTGCCTGAGAGAGAAGAAGGACTTGCCAGCCTCATTTAATGAACACAAGGGTGCCCATTCGCTACAAGGATTATATAACAATTTGAGAATAACAACTGATTCTATTGGTAAATGACACTGAATACTGACACTTAATTCAGATAAGGATCAAATAATCATGGCAGGTTCTACTGTCGTCCAGTCCTTCCACTAGATTTAAGAACATTCTTCTGCTTGTATTACCTACACCCTGAATCAATACAATATTGTTACATAAAAAGGAAAAAAAAACATTTTAATTATGATGGTTTATCATGATATACTTTTTTTCAGGACCCTTTTAATATAAATATCGATAACCATTACGAGTGCCTGGGTATTGACAGACAAAATTCCAAAAACACAGCCCACATTTACTCTTTTGGTGACAGAGGGATTCTTTACAATATTTGCCCACGTATATGTAGGACCCATGTATCAGTTTTGTTCTATTCATACAGTATCAATTACTCAAACTTGACATTAATGGTTAATCTCTTTGTTGTGATGTTATAATTTTTAATGCCATTAATAAACTCTTATGCGTGAATAGTGAAAGTGAACTCTTATGTGTGAAATACCACATTTCCACATTCTGTGCAGATGCTTTGTGTGGTTGCACTACCTATTACTATGAACTTAAGAACCTACAGATGTACAGTATGTATTTCTTCCCTCCTTTGTATGCCTTTATTCCAAAATCCCATCCATAAACAACAAATAAATATAACCCATTTAGCTGGATAAGAAAAAAGTGTATTACCTCTCATAAGCAAACCAAAACTATTAAGGAGTATCAAAAGTGGTTTTTACTAAGAAATACCTCTAGTGTAAGGCATATGAAGTGAACAAGTCATTATGTTTTCTAACTATAGCCTTGCAGAGAAGACATTCAAGTGAAAGACAAAAATATATTTTGTCCTGCTGTGTGTAATTTTTAGATTGTCTGAAAGAGAGAAACCAGTTCAGCTGGTAACAAAGGAAATGAAATGGTAATGTTGTTAAGCAAATGTGAAGCTCATTCTCCAACAGTTATTGGATGGGGTTAGTGTAAGACTAATCATGCTTTATTGCTCCCCCCCCCCCCGTATGTATATACGTACGTACGTACGCACTCACTCTGTATTGTGATATTTTCCCTGATGCTCAAAGTTTCAGAATGCATATTGAATTTCTAATGTTGGATGATAGTGTGTAAAATGCCTTTCCCTTCATACTAGATATAGCAGTCTGTATACACATACGCACAGACAGTCTTTATCTCTGTGCATATGCATATATGCGCACATGCAGATACTGATGGGACAGCATGAAATCACAGTTCAGAAAAATCAATCCCCGCTTTGTTTTTGTTTTTTTAAAGAGTGGCGTGAGTCCAGCGATATGTTATATGTGGAAAATGATGCATGCAGGGCATGCAGTATCCTAATTTCAATATCAATATCAGAGTTTTAAGGAAGATACCCAGTAATAGATGTATGAAGTATTTGAGCGCCTTGAGAATCTACTACTAGCTTAGGATACACTTTGTCCTACTGTTCTATTAAAATGGAAAACATTCAGAGCCAGCATGTTTTTTAAAACAGAACTTTTTGTAACTGCTCTGTTCACTATATCTCTTCTTAGACACACCTTTTATACATATTTTCCAATAGCCTTCTATGAATAAATGCTAATTTATTCCATACATCCATTCTTCAACACACTTTCTTTTAAACATATGTTAAAAATGAAAAAAAAAAAGGTAACTGCCACTGTTTGTATGCTGATCTCACCAGGTTATATTATTTTGAGTTTACGACTGGGGAAAGATAACTGCTAGCCAGATATTCTTTGATGTAGAATTTGTGCCACAGGTAACTGAGAGTAGAATGCCCTTAATAGAATCTGCAGCAAAATTAATTCATGTTACTATCACTATATGACAAATAATTAGAAATGTTACTGTTATTTGGAATTGCAGTTGAATTCATTCTTTGTTTAAATAAAGATAAGGGCATATAAGACTACACAATTCTTATACTGTTAATGTTGTTCAAATCTGAACTTATTTTTGTTTTATTTTATTATGTCTTTTTCTTTCTGTTGCGAACTATTTTTTTACAGTTGCTGCTAGTATTCCCTCCTAAGGACTAGTAAATGCAGCTTTAAAAAAATGACATTATTTGAAAAATTGTCCAAATACCTATTTTGTACTAGTTTCCGTATAAAACATTGTACAAATCTTTCTCTATATTGTATCTTTTTATGGCTAGCAGGAATTTTTATCCCACATCTTTTCAGTTTACTATATTTCTTATATTATAACTCAACCCAAGTAATTTTCTACTAGTAAGTGCACAGGAATTTATAATATAGCATTAATACTTTTCCTTTGCTACTTACTAATCTAGGCATAATTTCAGTGGCAAAATGTTCATCAATTTCAGGAGAGGGAAAGTGCTTGATTATTGGCAAATAATAATAATAAAAAAACAGAGACAAGGTTAGAGATTTAAAAAGTTAAGTACTCCTAACCTTTCGGGGTACTATTGTGATTGTACAAAATATTATTGTCCAAAAATGACTCTGAATATTTGCCATGTGACTTTAGGCAGCTGCTTTGCCAAGGAGCATGTTTAGTTTTTTTACTGCTCTGGTTCCTCATACCTTACTTATCTTCCCTTTCCCCTCCCCTCCCTCTCCTTCACCTCTAATCCCCACCTAAAATTATGCCTTTTCTCCCTATGTGTCAATTTGTTATCTAAAATAGAAAAGAGACTCTTATGAATTTCATTTAGTTTTTTATTATTAGAGGTAATCCTTGGTTAACAATGGGTTTTCAGATTTTCCATCCCTAAATGATATAGTCATACAATGTGATCTCAAGTAAGTGCATCACTTAGTGACAACAATCCCAGCAGTCTCTGTTGTCATTGTTAAACAAGAATTAAATACAGATACAAATACAGATTAACAGAGTTGGAAGGGACCTTGTGGGTTATCTAGTCCAACCCCCCACCCAAGCAGACCCTACACCATTTCTGACAGATGGCAGTCCAGTCTCTTCTTGAAAGCTTCCAGTGATGAAGCTCCCACAAGGCAAGCTGTTCTATTTGTTGATTGTTCTCACTGTCAGAAAGTTTTTCCTTATTTCCAGGTTGAATCTCTGCTTGTTTAGTTTCCATCTGTTATTCCTTGTCTGGCTTACAGGTGCTTTGGAATTGTGAGTCTTTAAGCAAGGACCTCCTCAGAACTTCCTGCTGGTTTCCAACAAATAAAGTCACTGGGGAAACTGGCAGGAAGTCACAAGTTCCAAGGAGCTCACAAGCAGGGTGGCAGGTGGATAAGTGGCTGCTGCGGCCCAGTGTGAGTGCAGTTGAGCTGACGGTGACTTCTGTCAGGGATGGGAGGGTGTGCAAGCCTCTCTACACTCTTCCACCCTCAACTGACCTTTGCCATCTTCTTCCTCCAGCTTCCTAGTCCTTCACAAAGACCAACTGCCCAGGCCCAGCACTGCGGAATGAAGCCGTAGCCATTTTAGTCACCCTGCACTCCACCCTGCACTATGACCCTCCACTCCACCACCCCATGACCTTAGCTATCTTCTTGCTCCTGCTGCTGCTGAGGCACATGCAGCCTGGCTCTCTGTGAGATAGTTGCTGGCTACACAAAGCCTTCCTTCTGCGGTCTCATAAGAAAAGCTTGCCAGTCCTCAAGAAGGCTGCAACCTTGGGAAGAAGGCCTTGCATGGCCAGCAGCTGTCTCGTGACTGCAGGCGGAAGAAGACGATCCCAGGTCAGCTGGGAGTGGCAGAGTGCAGGCAACTAAAAGGGCAGAGGTGGGTGGGGATGGTTGAACCACATCCTGCGGTCATAAATGCGGCAAGCTGCTAAGTGTGCAAACTTTGATCACATGACTGCAGGGATGCTCCCACCGCTATAACTTCAATGACGGAATATAAATACCATTTGTTTAGTGCTATTGTAACTTTGAACGGTCACTGAATAACTGGTCATTAAATGAGGACTACCTGTAGTATCTGTATGCCACCCAATCCCGGTGACTAATAAAAATATTAAAACAAGAAAAAATACAATAAGAAAGAAAAATAAAACAATAAAAGTTGATGAGGGTAAGAAGAACTGGATAGGAACGAAAGAGAAACATGCATAGGCAGCTTCACTCATCCTCGCCATCAGCCTGGGTAAAAAGCAAGTCTTTAAGGCTGTTTATTATTATAATGTAACTTATTACATAAGGGGTGGGTCTATGTTATTTATATAGCAGTCACTTGTGAAAATTGCCAAAATTCCTTATCCATTCCTAGAACATATATGGTACACTAAGTCATAGTTTGTTTAACTTTGGTTTAATGAATAAAGCAAAATTATCTGAAATTATTTATTTACAGTCACAGCAGTTAGTGTTTTATAGCACGCAAAGGCAAAACTAATCAAAATCGCATTCTGCCTTAGTGTGATCTCGGAATATTCCATATGTTCCCTAGAGGAGACTAGTTCTGATTTCCTAGTTTAGCTCATCTTACAAAGCTATTCAGACTAGAACATTCAAATTCTCCAGCTATTAAAACTTCAGATTACTTTTTTTTTCTAAGTTAAAAGGAAGCATTACACACCAAGAATCAAGAAACATTTCCATGGCTATTTCTGTATATTGTTAATTTTCTTAAGCTTCCAAAATAAAAGAGCTAAATATTCCCACTCACATACACCCACAGACCTAGATATAAATACACTAAGACTCTAAAGTATAAATACCAGCCTATAACGCATAGTGTTCTGAAACAACATATCCAGCTCTTAAAACAAATTGCTAGTGTTTAATCAGCAAAATCAATTAAACAACATATTCTAGAAAAAAAAATATGGCAAAAAATAATTTCCGAGGAGAAGCAGTGATCTAAACAAAAAACAGTGGAGATAAAAGGAAGAAATATTTTGACATATAACTGTACATAATACTCAGAGGAAGTGGGAAGATGACTGCTTAATGTATAATTTAAATTGGTGGTGGTTATTGATAAAGACTGTTAAAAATGTCATACTTAAAAAAAATCCTAGCTATTATTTCTCCTCCTCAGTAATATTGTTCCTCCCTTTGAATTTCCGCTGCAAATTCACAGTTACTAAGGAATACAACATCTGCACTGCAGTATTGACAAACAACTGTTTATGGCAACTGATGCCCATGAATTATGTTACACTGAAATATCTAACAGAAAAGCTGAATAAATAAATAGGTCCCCAAGAGTAATCTATGTAAGTACAATGTGGTTTCTGAGATTTCCAAGAAAATGTTTTTTTTCCCTTTCAGAATAAAGCTCTTTTGTATTTCTGTATGTGAATTACTTTATGGAATTAAGTTCTAATCTAGAACTGTTACAGGTTTCCCTTAGGAGAGACAGTATCAACCATGCAATGGTCCAAAAGCTTTAGAGTTGTAAGCAAACATGTCTATTGGCAGATGCATTTGCTTGGTGGAAAGTTATTTTTTTCCCTAGTGTATCCCTTAAAGGTCCTTCAATTCTGCTCCTAAGGGTCAAGGGACTTCAAGAGATGTCTTGGGGATGGAAAAGGAAGTCCCGTTGTATAAGTGGACACTGTTAAAGTTCTGAAGGATCAAAGCTGAACATGCACCCCTGCTAAAATTTCAGCATCAGAAAGAAGAGACATCATGATTTTAATGTGCCTTGGATAATAAAACATACCAAAAATGATAGGTTTTCCCTCCCTTCCCTTTCCTGTACAGAATTCTGTCTCAAAATCCCTAGGGGATAGTTTTCATATAAAGTCAAGACTAATCTTGGGAAAAGTTTCAAGAGCTACATTCCAATTTTGATAAGACAAAAATAAATAAAATTTGATAGGATTAAAAGAACCAGTTTGGTGTAGTGATAATGGTATTGGCTTAGAAACTAAGAGACTCTGAGTTCTTAGGGATGAAAGCCGATTAGGTATCTTTGGGCCAATCACTTTTTTGGGGCCTAATTCACAGGGGTGTTGTTGGGAGGAAGAAGGAATATTGGTATGTTAGTCATCTTGAACTATATATGAATAAAGGCATGATAAAAATTTAAAAAATGATTTTTGTACAAATTCCAATTTAAGCAAGGGTGTTCACTAGGTAAAACTTTCCCCTTGACAACTATTCAAAAGTAAGCAAGACATTGATTGATAAGGTTCTTGCCTATATATTTGCTGAGAAGTGGGCAGCTTACTTCCAGTTAAGCTTACTACCAATACAGTTTAGTCTCCTTATTAAACAACTAAGATTCCACATGAATAGGATAGCAATCTGTTAAGACTAATTCTTTTTGGCAAATACAAACCTCTCCATTCAGGGGCTTTTTTTAGAACAATTTTTGGATAAACTGGTATTTGCAAAATGCTGTTGCTTATGTGCTATTTGTATGTTAGTCCACTTAAATTCAATAAGGCTTACTGTTAAATAAGGGAACAGTAGGATTGCAGTTTTGTTAAAGAGAATTAAAAAAAGCAGAAGCAGAACCAAGGATCTATGACTTCATCTGCAATTTTGCAGTATCTTCTGAAAAAACAAAAACTCCTTCAAACTCCCCCTCCCATCTCTTCTGATCACTGGCTTATAATAGCATTAGGAAAAGTATGTATATAATTAGTGCCTCACGCTAGATGCATCAGAACTTAATAAAAGATCAGCTGCTAAGGGCAAAAATTGGAGGAAGTAATACTGCATACATCACCTTCTAAATCTAACTAACAGACAAATAAATACAATACACACACATCTCTTAGTACCAACCATTGCAATTAAAAATGAACTCCAGAGGTCCTGTATAAAAAGGGAACTGGCAATCATGACCTATAAATAGCAAGGTATTCTTAAATTATCATTATTGTTTGCTCTTGCCTTTAATCATAGCATCTTCTGAGCAACTGAGAAATTGGCTTCTGGCAATAGCATAAATTCTTACTGATAAATTGGGTATCAAAGGAGCTTCCTAAGAAAAAAGAAAATATGAAGTTGTGACTCCAATTTCTCCTTTTTCCTCCTGGCACTGTGGAGTCTGTATGGGGCCTCGGGAGCTGAACACATTAATGTTCAGCACAATTCCTGCTTAAGAGCAAACACTGGTAAATGTTCTTGTAGTATCTTAAGAGATATTTATCTATCTGAAAAATAAATTTGGAACAAATAATTCTACTTCTGCCCAAAGGAACCCTAGTTTCACTAACCTGAGCCATTATTAAACAACAGTTGAATTATCACAGGTTGTTTGAAACCCATCAAAAATATGGCTGGTATAGTCTCTAACTGCTTTCCCCCCTGCAGACAGATAGAGAATAAATCAGAATCAGAGAAAACAACTGCTGATACTAGATATCCTTTATATAATCTCCCCATGAAGCAAGGAGACCCTGTAAAAGCTTTCTTATGGCAACACAAGCAAAAAATACCAGGCTCCCTTGGATAAAACTGATTTTCTATTGTCTATTGCTTGTGTCTACATTAAACTGAATTCTAACATGACGTGATCACTCTCCCCCAAAAAACGTTCCTGCCAATTCAACCCCCTCTATCATTTCTTCTCTGTTAGTAAGAATTAGGTCCGGTATAGCTGTCCCTCTAGTTCCCTCCCTTATCCAGGTTGGTCAGGAACCTGTTTGATTTCCCACCTGATGCAGAGTTTGTCTCCCAGTTGATGTCAGGGTAGTTAAAGTCCCCCATTACTATTGTGGTGTGTTTCCTACATATATTTGTTAACTGATACAATATATTTCTTGTATATACATGTCTGGCTACGGAATAGAAACTTGGGATGACGAGGGCCAAGAAAAAGATGGGGGAGTACATTTGCGTTGGTCTTCCTGAATCTCTCAGCAACTTGGTACTATCAATCATTCTGCGATAGGCTGATAAGAGATGGGATGTGTGGGCATTATATTCTTATGGTTCCATCCCTACCTGGATGGTTGTTTCCAGAAGGTGGTGCTAAGGGATTACTCTTCAGCTTTATGGCAAGTGGGTTATGGAGTCCCTGAGGAGTCCATTTTATCCTCTAGGCTATTTAACATATATTCTAAATTCCTGGAAGTGGCCATCCAGAGATGTAGACTGAGGTGTCATCAATATAAGGATGATGTCTATCTTTTTTTCTTCTAACACAAGTAAGGTGTTTTGAATCTGTTCTTGGACAGAGTAATGGAATGGATGTCAATCAATAAACTAGACTCAAGATAGTTTGGTCTAGCAGTTAAGGCACAAATCTAGAAAGCAGGAGACTGTGAGCTCAACTCCCAGCTTAGCCATGAAAGCCAACTGGGTGACCTTGGGCCAATCATTCTCTCTCAGCCCAACTCACCTCACAGGGTTGTTGCTGAGGGGAAAATAGGAGGAGGAAGGTGTGTTGAATATATTTGTCACCTTGAGTTATTTGTAAAAATAATAAAGGTGTGATATAAATAAAATAAAAGACAAAGTTACTGTCCATTTAGGCCATACCCTGCCTGCCCTGGAGTGGTCTGCACTTGTGCTAAAGGAACAGGTTTACATTTTAGGGGAGCTTCTAGATCCATCACTGACATTAGAGGTTTAGCTGGCTTTGGTGGTGTCGTGGCTAGAACTACTTTTTCAGCTCCAGCTAATTTATCAACTGATATCTTAATTTGAATACAGAAAGACTTGCAGCAATTACTCATGCTGAAAACTTCCTGATTTGATTATTGCAATGTGGAGCTGCCTTTGAAAACAGTTTGGAAACTAAAATTAATTTAAAATACAGCAACTAGACCTTTCACCAATATGGTCATATTATACAGTTTTTTGTCATTACAGAGGCTGCTAGTTCTTTTCCAGAGCCAATTCAAAATGGTGTCTTAGGACCAGACTATTTGAAGGAGTGCCTTCTTCCATACTGCATCACCTACCCGGACTTAATCGTAAGGGAAAAAAAAATTCTTCCTCAAGGAAAAAAACATAGTCCAGTTGCCTTTTGGGGAAAAAAGCACTTTTGAGTCTAATGAGATCCTCCTCCAGGTCCCCTTATCAGGGGAGAGCTTCTTCTGTGATAGCACCCGTTTATGGAATTCCCTCGCTAGGGAGGCTTGACTGGCAGCCACACACCATCATTTCAGTGCCAAGTGATGATCTTCTATTTTCCATAGCTTTTAAACTAGTTTTTTTTTTAATTACCTGCCTTTTTATTTATATTACTTATATTACTTTGAAGATTGAAGAATGATTTGCAGCTGTCTAATTCATATGATGCTTTTATTTTCATTTATTGTATCTTTGGATTCATACTATATTTTAAGTGTGCTTTATTGTAAAGCTGTAGGAAACAGTGGCAGAACCTGGAGGCAAAGTGAAAAGGGGGATCAGCTTAGAATTGTTACGCAGTCACATGTGAACTAAGCCCAACCCACTTTAAATGCTGTTGGCCCTTATCTAACTCTAATCAGTTGTCCACCATTAGTTGTGAAGATTCTCTGTGCATAATAAATCAGTTTAATTGAATGTGTGGATCTGATCTTTTAGGCTTGATAAGACTGCTCAGAAAGTTTTAGCTATTAGGCAGTTTAATAGATAGATAGATAGATAGATAGATAGATAGATAGATAGATAGATAGATAGATAGATAGATAGATAGATA
>JANHFL010001051.1:88166-103415 GCA_032468155.1 Oxyrhabdium leporinum
GGGAGGGAGAGAGAGAGAGAGAGAGAGAGAGAGAGAGAGAGAGAGAGAGAGAGAGAGAGAAATCATTCTGGATGTGTATTGTGTGACATTATATCTAAATTGTTTGATCAGGGAGAATGCTGTCAGACAATGTTGAGATGATCAAGCCTGGAAAATAAATTTGGAGAATCAATTTTTCCTAATCATTTCCAACTAAACTTGAAAAATAGTTCATTATCTCAAGCTAATTTGGGATCTGTCACAGACTGATCACAGCATCAAAATGTATCTTTTTTACTTTTTTCACACCCACAACATGCTCTATATGCTACTTTTTCCAACTCAACTATTGTACCTGATACAGTCTTGCTTCTTACTCATCACATTCTTTTGCACCATGCTGTTTTAGCTATGATTAGAGGAAAAGGAGGGGGGATCTATCTACCCTACCTTTTTTGGTGCTCCTTGCCACCGGGCTCATAGCCATAATAATAGGGGAATGGATGAGAAAAAGCATCCTTCTTTATTGCGCCCAACATATTGCACTGTTACGGCAGCAAAAACAAGGAAGTAGCTCTGCAAGTGAATGAAAAGGAGGATTTAAACTTCAAACCTGAAAAGAACTTTTGGGAACTGCAAAGCTCATCTCAAGGTAGAGGCAGGCTGTATGAACTACTGAGATTCATAGTACAAAGAAGAAAAATATGACATTTGATGGTATCATTACTTTCTGCTATCTATTGCTTTGCTTGGGGCTATAAATGCGGGACATAATATAGTGCATCACAAATATCCAACAATATTTTTGAGGTAAGAGAGGCTATGAAACACTCCATGAACTGTCACCCCTAGTTAAATAAATATGGGACATATACTTATCAGATTCTCAGTTTTGGCTGCACTGAAATGAATACATGAATATTTAAAGACATTACTTATGGCTGTTTTCAAAATTGGATTGCTATCTTATCATCTCTCTGCCATGCTTTGTACTGGAAAGCAAGGTCTGTCAGCAGAATTTATTTATAAGTAATAAGGAATCTCTTATGTCCCCCCCCCCACACACACAAATACGTAACTTTGCAAAGGCAACAATTGGCACTGGTTCAAACGCCCACAATCTGGCAGTGCTGATAATGCTGATTTTGCCTTTCAAAATACGACGACAATTTTAATGCTTTGAAACGGTCCTAAGTATCATGTATGAACAAACTATGTTTACTCACTGGACAGCATTATTCACAAATGGACTTGGATCACTTTTCTTTTTATTGCTATGAGTTGATTATTTACACAGTGTGTCCCTGCTGAATTGTCTGAACATAGCAATATTGGCTCTACAAACATGCAAGATATTGGATTTAAGTCACATACCATATAAGTTCACAATAAAATTGCCTGATCTGTGCTGTTATATTTAAAAACTATTTGAGATTTAGAGCACCAGCTCTAAATAACACTAAAGACATTTAGAGTTCAATATATTCTTTTAATGATGAAAACAACATACCATAAAGTAATCAAGCCATATTTTCCATTTGTAAAGACATTCTATTTACTAATATAATGACTGGAAAAAATATCTCTGTCATTCAACACCAACATTGTGTGTACAATTCAGATATGAACAAGTAAACAGCTTTTCTTCATCCATTTTGTATCCTGCTTTTCATGTTTGACTTCACAAACACTGAAAAAACACTTTGTCAAAACTGAAAAAACAGTTCCAAATCCACAGATATACATTGAAAAGCAAAATATTTATGAAGAAAGTCAGAAAATACAAAGAACACACTAAATAAATAATATGAAGAAGTCAAAAGTAAAGATAATCATTTAGCAAGGAGAAGGAGAAAAATCAGGTAAGGATAAATGGGATATTTTTTTTTTTAAAAAGGAGATTGAATCATGATTTACAAATGTTAAGTCATTAAATGAACCTTAATTAATCTTTTTATCTGCAAGGACACCCTAATGTTGTGATGTTCCTTGATATGCAGTAACAAAATAGAAAACACAATTATTTGAAATACCCTTAAACTGTGGATTTCTAATTACATTGATTTAAGGGGAATTCTTGAATTCAAAGCCAGGAACAAAAGAACATTCATGTTTAGGCAGGAATGTTTCTCTTATATGCTTGCTGATTTTAAAATGTAATTATGCTGCAAGATTCAACATTAAATCTTATGTATCTGATTAACTGAGGAAAAATCATGGAATTGGATGGAATTGCATTTGAACCAATAACTGCTCCTTAATACAGCACTAGGGAACCGAGATTTCTTATCACTCTGAAACACGGGTACTCTCAGAGACATGCATACAGCAAACAGCCCAGGTGCGCTTTCTGGTCAGAAAAATAAATGGCTTCATTGTGATAAGCCAAGACAAGCTGCTACTTAATTAATCAAGTTTCATCATTTTAAAGCAAAATAAAAAGAAATAGAAGCATTTCTTCAGCTATAAGGAAAGAAAAGACCGACTGGTTTCCCCAGAGTATGCTGAATGGATGACCTCTAGGGAGAGGCAGAAAATTTGGATCAGAAAAAGAGACAAAAGAAACTGGCTCTGAGGGTAATAGGAGATAATTAATTGTGAGGACTAAATGTCTTTCATTTTGGTAGTGCCACAAAACAAATAAAAACTCAGAACCACCTGTGCGGTGTAACTAGATAGCTTGTTTTAAGCACGTACCCTCACACGCACACACACACACACACACACACACACAAAGTATTAGAAGCTTTGCAAAGGTATGGTTCAGTTCAGTATCTTATTACTGTCAATGTCCAGAAAGCCCAACAACATATGGGTTAAAGGATTCCGTTTCGATTTAGCGGCCAAGATTAAATCCATCCTCAATTAGCACTAAACGTATGGTGAGACAGGTTTACAATCGATACCACAAGGCTGTATTTCATTTCACAGCAAATAAAGCAACACCCAATGAAATAAACTGTTTACTTACAGTGTTAAAATTTGGGAAGAGCCCAACAGCAGAACTGCTCTCCACAGGGAAGGGCACAAATGATTTGACATCCAGAGAGGGCTGCATCACAAGGGTAGGTGTCCGGACAAGCGCTGGGAGTGAAGTACTATGGCACGTGCTGCCTGCAGAGAGGAAGACTGTTAAAAAAGATCATGACTTTACAGCTAGTCCTTGACTTATGACCACAATTGACCCCAAATTTTTGTTGCCAAGTGAAACGTTTGTTAAGTGAATTTTACCCCATTTTATGACCTTTTCACTACCGTTGTTAAGTGAATCACTGCAGTTATTAAGTTAGTGACACGGTTGTTAAGTGAATCTGGCTTCCCCATTGACTTTGCTTGTAAGAAAGTCTTAAAAGGGGATCACATGACCCTAGGCCACTGCAACCGTCATAAATGAGTCAATTGCCAAGCACCTGAAATTTGATCATGTGACCATGAGGATACTACAACGGTCATAAGTACGAAAAGTAGTTATAAGTCACTTTTTTCAGTGCCGTTGTAACTTTGAATGGCTACTAAATGAACTGTTGTAAATTGAGGACTACCTGTATTTTTTTTTAAAAAACCTTCACTAAACATCACAACATATCCATGTCTTTCAGTAATACATGCTGTTCAAATTATATAGTATCTATGTTAAAGACTTAATATGATTAAAAATTATTTTCTCAGAGAACATTGAGCACTTTAACTTGGATATATTCCACAAAGCCAAATCATAAGAAGAAAACAAAAAGCACAAATATTTTGGTCACTGGCTGTTGAATATTTAATCCTTAATTGTGGACAATCATTCTGAGCTCAATAATGATAAACCAGGAATGTTTAAAATGACAGTTTGTCAAATATGTCTGGTTTGCTCATCTTTTATTTTTAATCTTTCAATGTTAAGGTTTGCATACTTAAGCCATCACAGGAAACTGCTGGCCTTTCCTCTTCCTTCTTAAGCCTCATGGTGTCCTATAATATCCATTATTCAGATATTGTAGGAATATCAGATGTTGCTCTGAACATTTTTCTGATCCTTGATGGGTCTGTTTCTCTATTTTCTATTTTCTATTCTCTAATTATTAATTTCATTTTTTTTGATGTGCTATAATATAAATTAATATGCCTACAGAGAGAGACCAGTTCCTTATATGTGTATACAGTATAGTGCCTAATTTATTACGTATTTCACAAATTATTGTCCCTATACATTATTAGTATAATACTTTTTTAAGGAACCTAACAATTTTAAATACCTCCCCAATAGCTAATATTGGAGTCACTGTCTAGCACATTGTCAACAGACTTCTTTTATTAGTAATCAGAAAGTCACAGCGATACCAGTAGCTACCTGCTACAAGATAAAGGAGGCTTACTGTGCAAGCTAGCTACGATGAATGCAGTATTGCCAGATTAATTTTACTAATAATAAGGACTTTACAAAGCCCAGGAAAAAAATACTGATAGTTTAAGGTGCTACAGGTACAGATAGGTGTCACATTGGTATTCCTGCCAAAAAATGGAAATCACATCTGTTTATCCAAATTGCAGTAGAACCTCTGGTCACGACCATAATTCGTTCCATAACTCTGGTCGCAACCTAATTTGGTCGTGACCCGAATCTCATTTTGGAAATTTGGCACTTACAAAAAAAATGGCGGAGAAGGGGAAATCAGCCATGAAAAAAAAATGTTGTGCAGTTTTTGGTTGGAATCTGATTTGGTCGTGGTCAGAAGCGTTCGTGACCACAGGTTCTACTGTAATTTGTCCAGTTTGCTAGTAATCTGCCAAAATTACAGCACAGAAAAGAATAATTAATAGTAGCTAGTTTACATGTACCCCAACTACATGTTTGCTAAGAAAGGCTCAGCCATGATATTAAAGGAATGACCAGAGGAAGGGAGAGGCATTCACTCTTTCAAAAGAAATACTACCTTGGCACCTAGTGAGTAATAGGGCAGAGACACTGTATATTTTTTCCCATTTTTATAACTTTTCTACAGAACATTAAATATTTTAATTATTAATGATATACTTTATTTAGCTGCCCATCTCAACAAATGACTTTAGGCAGTGAAGACTGTTAAAAAAATAAAGATACATATACAAAAATTAAAATACCCAGTAGCCAAGAAAAACACAACAACCCTCAACAAAGCCAAGAGACAGGTCCCTTTCCACACTCGAAGTCCAGGGCAAACCATGTTTCTAGATCTTCTGAACAGCCAGCATGGTTGGCTAGTGGTTGGTAATCTTCAGAGAGATTGTTTCAGAGGGTGGATACTATGGCAAAAGGGGGCTCATCTTCTGGGCCCTGCCAGCTGCCATTCCTTAGCTGATGAAATCCAGAGCATACCCTTCTTGGTAAACCTGGAACAGTGCATGTGTTTCTGTGAGTAGAATCTCCCAGTTCAGGAACAGGTACAACCTACATACAAGATGTGCAAAAGCCCTGCAATCCAGGACTGCTACCTACTCTTTGAGCAGGTGAAGAAGACCCCCACCCCCGACTGGATGCCAGGTCTGCCTGAAGTAGTGCCATCTCATTCAGAAACAAACATGGAATATCCCTGACACAAAAAGACTAAATATCCAAAGCCATTCAGTCTTGTTTGGGAGGAGCTGAAGTCTACTACGCCCCACCCAGCATGTCCATCCAGCCTCCATGCTCTGGGACAGGATGTCCATTGCATCACCCAGGAAGCCTGGGGTGAAGATATAAAGCTAAGTAAAGCTGTCAGCAAACTGATGAGACTTCACCACAGACTATTAGATGACCTCACCCAGAGGCTTTCTGCTGATATTCTGAAAAAGAACTTTTAGAAAACATCTAAGTGGAAAATTTAAGGAAAGGATTCTTTCAACTGCATAATATTCTGTGATGCATGTGTCTCACATGGTCTCTTTAGATAATGTAAATTAATGAAACATTAAACAAGGATTGCATTACTTGCTATCAGTCAGGTATATGAAAATATAGATTTGATTACAAGTGTTTATCATTGTGTGGCCATAACTAAATGAAATTAATAGCACAATTGCTCTACAATCAATTATCCAGTTGTCTTACCTCACCCAGATTCATAGCCTACTCTTTTAAAACTCCTGTCAATGAATCAATTAAATTATTTCAACAATCACTAAGGCAGTTTCATAATCCATATGCTTTTTTCAGTTCATACTACATCATTCATTATCTTCCTTAATCAGCACATCAATAGTCTTGAGTTTTTATCATTCCAATCCAGTAGTCCTCTACTAAAGCTTTTTTCCAATATTTTTCTCTAACTTTTTTTAATGATAAGCATAACACTGTTAAGCTAAAATTTCTTGGGTTTAATAGTCAGTTGCTTTGGTTTCATCAAGACATACTCAAACTTACTTTTTCCCTGTGAGATGTCATTTTAAAGCAGAGAGATTACTTATCAACTGACAAATTTGATTACATATTGTTTCTCTAAGAAAATTATAAAAATGATATCCTTTATTTCCTTTCCAGTTCTCTATACATATTATCTGCTTATAGCTCATCAAGTGCTTTTATGCACTTCACATCAAGGACTTTCACAACGTTAAGTGAAAATCTTAGGAAAAAAGCAATCATTTATTTGTTTTTATGTATCAAATTTTTATTATTATTATTATTGAAACTACAGCATGGAAGATGACTACCAAAATAAATAATTGAAAATTGCTTTGGCACCTCTACCAGGCTGATTCTTGTGAAAATTTCACTATAGAAGGTAAATTGTTGAAATACAACTGCCTTTTCTCTCCCATTGTTTATTGATTATAAGCTTTCTTTAAAATCTTTTAAATAAATTAACGCTTGCCTTCAGGCTCTGATGTACATTGATAGCTTTCCTAATTGTCTGTAAGTCAGAAAACTATTCAAGTGTATGCATAAATAAGAGGGAAGATAAAAATGTCTCAACTTTTAATAGCTTATTTAGGAATCACTATTATGTGCATATAGGTTATTCCTGCCCCACACCCCCATAGACAAACATTATAATGACAGACTCAACAGGTTAACTCATATTGGTGACAGTTGAAAACTTAAAGGAGAATTTATTTGTTTGTTTATTATATCCCATCTTTATTATTTTAAAAAATAACTTAAGATGGCAAATATCCATCACACTCTCTTCCTTCTATTTTTCCCACACCAACAACCCTATGAGATGGATTGGCCTGTTAGTGTGACTGGTTATGCATTTGTCTGTCCTGAATTGTATGAATCTTCTCATCATAATATCCTTATTAAGGCATTTCAAAAAATGGCAAAACTCTCCATGTGAGTGACATAGAAAAGTATCCCATATCCCGGTCATATATTACCTATAATGTTGATTAAAGAACAATATTGACATATATAGTATAGATATCAGTAATGAGTTGTTAATAAACAGTGAAATTCCTATGAAATTCCAGACTATGAAAACATATGGTTCAATCCTGACCAGCTCAAGGTTGACTCAGCCTTCCATCCTTCTGAGGTCAATAAAATGAGGACCCAGATTGTTGGGGACAATATGCTGACTCTGTAAACTGCTTAGAGAGAGGGCTATACCACTATGAAGTGGTATAGAAGTCTAGGTGCTATTGCTATGATCAAATGATCAAATTTTGAATGCTTGATAACCATACTGCAATAACCATTTACAATTGCAGCATCCTGGGGTCATGTGATTGCCATTTCTGACCTTCCCAGGGGGCTTCCAACAAGCAAAGTCGATGGGGAAAGCTGGATTCAATTAATCACGGGGTGATTCACTTAATGACCTCAGTAATTTGCTTAATGACTGCAGCAAAAAAGGCCAGAAAATTGGGCACAACTCACTTAACTACATGACTAAGCAATGGAAGATGCAGTCCCAATTATGGTTGTAAGTTGAGGACTAAGTTGTAGAGAGCCAGTAGTTTTATCTGAAATGTTGCCTATTAGAGATTAAGATAACAAAACAAATTCATGTTATTCAAGATTTATAGATGTTTGAGGAAGCACACCCAGAGAGAATGAATAGCAATTTAGTTCATTTTTAGTTCATTTTTAGTTATTTTTTTCATTTTTCTTAGAAATGAAAGAATGGCAGAAACTCACAGTACATTTCCAAGAACAGCTATATTGTACCCATTCTATGTGTAGTGGCCAAAAGGAATAGACCTGAGGAACAGGAAGAAGAGCTGCAACCAAGACTGTGGTGAGATAAAAGAAATTTGAGTCCAGTCTACAACACCACTGGAATTTGAGTAAGAGTCTCAGATAAGATTCTCCCTAATTCAGACTTGCAGGATTCTGTTACTATAACCTCTTAATAAAAGTAGTATTAGCTTGCGTGCATTTGGGTTCCAAGTTTTTTTCTACCTTGGAGAGCTGACAACATTTGCTAAAAAATGGAAGCATGCCCATTTGCCCCATAAAGTTGGGAAATTCTGATTAAACAATGTTTTATCATCTCTCATCAAAATCTCAGAAGAATTTCAAAATTCCTGAGCTGTTTCTTAACAGCTTTAATGCATTTACATATTCATGATGAATTATTTATTTGTCTAATTTACATAATAGTCCACCTCACAAAGCAAGTATGTGTGTGTGTGTGTATAACTAACCTAAAACAATAATACCTAAAACATAATCACTATTAATTATTAAAAACATTTTAAAACCATGAAACAAAGAAATAGTATTAACAGTAGAGTGTTAATAATAATGCCACCTCACTAGTTCACCCATTCCCTAGGGTTCCCAGTCTGCTGGCATAACCAGATCTTGAGGACCTTCAGAAGCTATAGAATGATGAGCCCATCCTTACCTTAAAGGGCAGAGATTGTACAACATGGTCACCAGAGCAGAAAAGGCTCACTTGCTACCTGGGGCCCAATTAATGTAGCTCCCTGAATGACAGGACCTGCAACATGCCCTCTCTATTGATTCTGGTGTGTTGGGCATATGAAATCCGAGAGAGGTGATTCCTCAAATAACCTGGTCCCATACCACGTAGGGTTTTAAAGGTTAACATCAGCACCTTGAATTGGATAAAAAAAACAATCTGGTATGCATTGCATATCACAAAGCAGAGGTGTAATGTGTGTTCGCATAACTGCTTGTGCTGCTGCATTTCGCACGAGATGAAGTTTCTGGATATTCTTCAATGACAGCCCCATGTAAAGTACACTGCAATAGTCCAGCTGGGGAATGACCAAGGCGTGAGTGACCCTGAATTTAATAATCAACAACTGATTGTTGATACTATACTTTCGATAGCAATAGCACTTAAGACTTATATACAGCTTCACAGTGCCTTACAGCCCTCTCTAAACAGTTTACAGAGTCAGCATATTTCCCCCAACAATCTGGGTCCTCATTTTACCGATCCCAAAAGGATGGAAGGCTGAGTCAACCTTGACCCCGGTGAGACCCAAACTGCCAAACTGCTGGCAGATGGCATTCAGTAGAAGTAGCCTGCAGTATTGCACTCTAACCTCTGCGCCACCGGGCTCTTAATCATTTAGAAACCACAATGATTGACTTAAACACTATGTTAAATTAAGGGCGCAAGGTGTCATTGCAATTTTCTTCCAAATAAATGTATGTTAAGATCTTAACAGATTAATCATCTACAACATTCTTTTATTTATTTATAATCTGAGGTCACCATCAAATAAGTCCTCTTCCTCTTCTCTCAAAATATTCCTGACAGTTCTACTGGATTAAATATGACCAGAAGGGCTGACTAAATCTACTTCCATCAAGAATCATCACATCAAAAACAGAACCATGCCAACATTTCTTCTAAAGGTCAGAGACATTTACACCAGTGCCGAATCAAATTTGTATGCAAACCATGTCTAAGCAAGGAACAACATGACATAAGAAGGATGTAGCTGCCAACATTCATTATAATTATGAACTTAACAGAAGTTTACAATTTAATTAGCCCTGTAGTGATCCAAGCAATTTAATGTATAAAATAAAGACTGCATTTAGTATTTAAGTATTCGTCAATCTCAGGAACAAATATTCATTTATAAGTTTTGAATCCTGCCTTCCCTAAAAATCAGTATTATTGGACTAAATATTCCCAATAATGTAAAATGCTACATTTCCCCAATTTATTTGCCCACTTAGATACGGTCTAAAATGAACATGCTTTCCTTAAAGACCTTTAGTCTTGAAAAGGTCTTTCGCACGCAAGCAATTAACTTTGGAATAGTAATATTCCAATCATGATGAACATCTATCTCTATGGTCACTCAGATGACATCAACTTGATGGCACATAATCGATCAACCAGTTGTATTCAAGAGAATACAGTATTGATGCAGTTCTTCAGTTGCAGCAAATATTAGCCTTATTTTTATTTGTTTGTTTGTTTGTTTATTTATCAAATTTATTTGCCACTCATCTCACAGTTCAGGCAACTGAGTGGTTTAGTCTGCCTCTTGATCCTTTTCCTGGAAAGGAAAACACTATTGTCCCTTGTCATGTGTTCTTCTTCTTTTTCAATAAATTATTTTGCTTTGCTCCTCTAGGGCAGAGTGGCTTTTGCCCCCATTACTGCAAAACAACTGTGCTGAGATATTGATGAGATAAAGATGAATTTAGAGGGGAAAAACTAGGTTATCTCAGTTTATAAAAAGTTTTTCAAGATCCACTTTCAAAGAACAACTGTCACAAATCTCTCCTTCCAAGAACAAATCCTAGATCTCATGAGGAATCAGTGAGGCCTGGATGAAACAGAACAAACATGACAAAATGCTGTGTATATGGATGTGCACTTCATCTAGATATCATGTTATACAGATAATGGGTTTTAAATTCTCAGACTATGAAATACAAAGGAAAAGATGATTTCTAAAGTTCAATGCATAAAATGCAGAGATGTATGAAATGCCATGATAAATGGAGAAAATATATCAAAATGATAAAACTCATACTTCAGAGATAAAAGTTTGTTTTCATTCATCATTCTTTAACTTTTGTTTAAAACCCACCAACCATGTTCTTGAATTTGCATTAAGATAAATTTGTGTTTTTCCAGAATAAATGGGTAGCCTAATTTTATAGTTCTTGGCAAAAATATAAATATAATGGGATCGAGTTTACTAATAGGCAATGTTAAATATCTTTAAAAAGATAGTAAATCCATATTGTAATAAGAATAAGTTTACATCACAGCCAAATACCTGGCCTACAAAGGACAAAATTTGGACCTGATACATTTTATATATAATAAAGTAATTAAAAGTAGCTGAAATTAAAGTTTGGTTTTACAAATGTTTTTTTAATTCACTGAGAGTGAAGGCATCCATTTAAAAAGAATCAGGAGATATAGAGAAAAAACCCTCACAGATATGCACCCTGATCTTATCAACTGGCATGACCTCCTCGAAAGGGAGGAAAACAGCAATGCTACTAGAATGGAGGCATTTTCAAGAAGCTTATTTAGATAAACAAGATGAACTAGGATGCCGGTTTAGGTAGAAATATAAATAGTCAAATTAAGGAAATCATGTCAGAATGACAATCATGAGACTGCAAAGTTTTTATTTCAATAAGCAATCAAGCATTTCCAAAGCATTGGGGAAAATATTTCCAATCACAGCATATGAAGTGAAAATCAAAAGAAATATTTCACAGACTTGGGTTCCTCAGTTTTTCAGGAACAAACTAGAAAAAGCTTTCAGAAGGAAATAAGAAAAAAAAAAGGATGGATGCGGACACATGTGCGTGTATGTCCCATTTTACCTATAGTTTCATATCCTCAGTCCTGAGAATGCATCCATCTCAGTACAATTTCATTTCTGCCACCTTAGGAAATGAAGAGAATACCAGTGGCTTCTCATTCCTTGGGCTTTGTCTTCTATAAGCTGATCAAGTAAGGGCATGTGCTAAAAGCAACAGAACAAAAGTGCTCCTATGTTCCAATATACACTATTTTAACAACATAAAATTGATTATTTTATTGATTAAAATTTTGATGTCTATATATTACTAAAACTCTCACATCAGTTTGATATTTTGAACTTTCAATTGGATGAAATGACATGAAATGAGAAACAATTTTTGAATCAACGTACCTCAAATGAGTGGACATTTAAAATATCTTAAGGGCAATGGCCAGTGAGGGAAGTATGAGGGAGCAATTCAGCTGCCGGTCAGCAAGGTAGGCCAGGCTGGGGAACACTAGCAATCAAGGGGTGAGCCCTCTTGCTCTGGAGAGGGAGGGGGCCTTGGGGACATGCCAGAATGGGGAGCAGGGGGTGCAGTTTTCCTTGCAGTCTGCAGCCCCCTTGGTTCCCCCTCCCCACAACAAAGTGGCAGGCAGGGTCAGAGAGGAGGAGGAGGAGGCTTCATTGGGGCTATCTTGCGGTTGTGAGAAGAGAAACAGTGCAATCCTATATTATATGAGGAAAGAAGAATGATCCAACAGGATGGTCTGGTTGTCTAGTTAACAGTGCTAACCATGACATTTACATTTTTTCATACACAAAGTACAGAATCTGGACCGCTTAATGTTGCCCCCTAGAGCAACTACACTACAGTTAGACTGTACCCCTAAAAGTGATGCTGAAGATTGAACCTTCTTACAAATCATAATTCATTACCTGCGAATCACAAAACACACATGAGAATTATCTCAATGCAGGGTTTTAAATTTCTGCTGATATGTATGACCTATTTTTTTACTTGTTAAGCTTCTAGGAAAGCAAGTGTCCTCACCAGGGATCTAAATTAGGATAGCAACTTCTTTGAGACCACACCCTAAGATGTTCAAATGCTAGTTTTTGCATGTCCAGTGAGATACCCATTTCTGATTTTAATATCACACATATTTAACTATATTGGAGATCACAGATAATTAACCCAGAATTAAGAAAAAAAGCTGAATTAGAAGTCACAGTTATAAATCATAGTAGCTAGGCAGCTAACTGGTGCAATATATATGGATCTTATAATACCTAAAGTGAAAGATTTTCAGTAGTCGCCAATTGCTTTCAAGCACAATTTAAGGTTAAATGTTAAAAGCCCTATATGTGGTTTATTTGAGGGATCACATGTTCAGTTATGAAGAACTATATAAATGGTCAACAGAAAGACTCTTCTGAAGTTGCTCCTACTCCCAGAATCCCCTTTCTCCAGCATGTGAGATAAAGATTTCCTGAATTGTTTCTAGGCTGGAAGCAACTTTTTCAATTAGCAACATTTTATGAAAAGACACATCATTTGCAAGTTGCACCTCGCTTCATCAGATGCAAGTTCCTTGGGAGTTGCATTTGCTTCCTATTTTTTTCTGCCTTAAAAAGGAAAGCAAGATGCATTTGTTTCACAGGTTTTAACCACCATTTAGTTTATTCACTACTTTTATTTCATTATTTTAATGTTTGTTTTTTGGGTACTGTATGTTGTTAACCAACTTAAGTACTCCACAATGTGTAAAGACAGAATATAAATAATTTTTCAATGCTTACTGAAGCACATACAAGTTTAAGTGCAACCAGCTATTTATATTTTAGTGTTGTTATCTAAAGATATATAGCTGTCAGGAATTGTTTTGGTCAACTAGCTTATAGCAAATCAATCTTACTGTTGTATGTTATGCAGAGAGTCTAGTAAAGCAGGTGGCCTATAAATTATGCAGTATGAATAAACAAATCAATACATTTCATGTGGCAGCAAAACAGTTCATTTAATAAAACTGACTATCATTTTTTAATGAGATATTTGGATAAGGTCATGCTTGTGGTATTTTAATATTTCTAATACTATTATTAAGACTGTGTAATACTTTGGATGGAATTTCCAAAAAGTGTTCAAGAACAAAACATAGTTACCACACCTTCAAGTGACCAAACCTTTTCTCTTGGTTACACAGCAGCTACAAAGGGTAATTACAGGAAAAAAATGTGGTTGTTTTAAAGTATTGCAATTGATACATTTATATTCCTGTGAACTCTAAAGCATCTTTTAGAGATAAAATCTGAAGCCCTGTACAGCCCCATTTTATATTTCATTTTAAATGTACTGTTTTGATGTCTGTCATTTTGGCATCTAAGGGTTTTGCAATCATTCTCTTTTTAATATTTATTTCACAAGGGAAAGAAATTCCCCTTAACTGCAAAACATTAACAATACAGATACAACTGACTTTAAAAAAAAATATAAGCAATTTCATAAATTAAGAAACACTCCTCATTACATGTAGAAGATATATTGTATAAGTGCAATTTCCTCCTATCCGGAAATCGCATGAACACATTTCTTTAGTGATAAATCTGATTTCTCAGACTTCTCAGACAAGTTAATTTGTTCAACTAGGCAGCAAACTTGGATAGTTCAATTCCTTAAAAGGCGCACACGCACATACACATCTGTAATTACTAGCACTTCTGCGGACATTGCACATAAATATCAAAGGTTAATTTCTAGCACCACTCGTTAAAAAGAACTAAGCAGCAAAACTGGGAAAGACTCACATCCAAGAAGCAGAAAAGGCACTGCAGAAAAGGCACTTCCCCCATTGGCTATCCTTAAAATGTACTAGATTACATGCTGAGTAAGGATGAAGAGCATCAGGCTGGTTTCATACATCAGATTATGGTTTGCTGAATCAATCACACTTGGCAAACTTCCTATAGAACACCGCAACAAATAAGCAAATCACAACATGACTAAGCACAATATGCAAACCGAACTGTAACCTCTCTGATTACCTGAATGGGGGTCTTGGGATCTACAAAACGGATTCAAATTAAGAGCACCTGCCAGTGGGGGATGGAATTTTCCCTCCTAATTAAAAGTGTAATACGATTGTTTGCTTATTTAAAAACATCTGATGCCCTCCCTAGAGTGTTCTACTGCACACTGGGTTGCTGAAACAAAGACAGTCTCTACTTTTAAGTGGAATTTTCTCTTCCTCTACAAAGCTTAGCTTTTCTAACTGCTTTTATTAGCTCAGTTAACCATAACTATGATATACAGACATTTGGGGGGGGGGTGTATTCGCATAAAAATGCAAAAGACTTTGTCAACATACATCTCACCAGATATCTTACTATTTTTAAACTCATAAGAATGGCCATGAAAAAATTAGCTGATTTATAACTTAATTCCTATGACCCTGCTTGAATCACAATATAGCGTATTTTTCGGAGTATAAGACACACTTTTTCCACCCCCAAAAGTGGGTGGAAATGTCTGTGCATCTTATACAGTGAATGTTGCCGAAGCCCCACCCACCCACTGGCCCCCACCCTTCGGCTTCTACCTCCCAGCAATTT
>JANHFL010001051.1:103515-129703 GCA_032468155.1 Oxyrhabdium leporinum
TTTTGGAGTATAAGACGCTCCGAAGTATAAGACGGACCTAGCGTTTGGGGAGGAAAAAAAGTGGGGGGGAAATCTGCCTTTGCCTCCCAGCAATGTGCCTCCTTGCAGCAAACAGCAAACAGCCTGTTTCAGCTTCAACACAGCCTGATAAGCACAAGCAGCTGATTGTCAGTTGGATCGACCTCCCCACGATCAGTTGTTTCAGGCTGCAGGGATTGCCACTGTCTATTGCCACCTCCGCACGCCCCATTTTCGACCTCCGCATCCCATTTTTGGCCTCCATGTGCCCCTTTTTCAGCCTCCACATGCCCCATTTTCCTCCCATTCCATCCCTCGCCGCCTGGAACGGGCCAAAAATGGAGTGCGCAGAGGCTAAAAATGGGGCATATGGAGGCGGCAATAGGCAGTGGCAGTCCCTGCAGCCTGAAACAGCTGATCGTGGGGAGGCCCATCCAATCGACAATCAGCTGCTTGTGCTTATCAGACTGTGTGGAAGCTGAAACAGGCTGTTTGTTGTTTGCTGCAAGGAGGCAAATTGCTGCGAGGCAGAGGCAGATTTTTCCCCCCTTGTTTTCCTCCCCAAAAGCTAGGTGCTTCTTATACTTCGGAGTGTCTTATACTCCGAAAAATACGGGTACTTTATGATGGTAAAATGCATCCATTTAGAATGGATTATATCTGTGTGCAAGAAAGCAGTTTTACCATATTTCTTCTCAAGGATAGAACATACAAGAGCTGTCTCTGGCTTTAGGTACCAGTCCAAAAATACATCTACTGAAAAGAAATCTACATGTTCATTCCTGATTTAGCAAGTGAAAAATAAAGTTACAGTCAATAAACTCAGCTGTCACTGCTAAACCCAATAAAGGAATTTTAATAGTCACAGAATTACCCCTATCAGTCCCTCCAATTCCTACAAATTGAATCAATCACAAATTGTCAAGTTTTCTCCTCAAATTCATACATTGTTTAAACAAAGGATTTTAAGACTTGTAAGTGACAAGGACTTGTGAAATGACAATGATAACAATCTGATCTGTATTGTACTGCATTGTATTACAGTTATAATTAATAATTTTGTTTGAAATGATCTTGAAAAATATGGCGGAATTGCTGATCTTGGTAACTATCGCCTTCTCTGTAAATTGATTGCTTTTCATGGTATTGCTTCATAAATTAATCTAATCTTTTCAAAAAGAAAGCATGTTCTATAAAATTACCCTAATCCTGTTTATTTCCCTTTAGCCAAGTAATGCCTGTGACAGATTTCGTTGTTGTTGTTTGTTTTGCAACCTTATAAAAATGGTAAAACAAAGCAAAAACAAAAGGAAGGAAAGCCCAACTCTGTGTTCTAAAGATATACCTTAACGCTTACCTTAGTTATAAGATTATAGACCATGATAAACAATTAGGCATTAGATGTGGAACTACGTATCCACGGTAACATTAAATAATGCCTTCATTTCACCACCATGGTTTTGTGATGTTTGGTGCTAAGAGGCGTCAGGAAAGCAATAAGCCTGAACAAATCCTACTCCCTGACACCACTGCTTAGCTCTTAATTACAGTTGAGGAGACAGTTTGCAATTTGATTCGAGAAAGAGAACAGCCTACCCAATGACATCACGAGACCAAATATAACCTAAAGGCCGCACAGTTGAACATTTTAACATCGTTTCTAAAAAAGATCAAAGCAGCTAGAACGTCTCCTCCTCCTCCTTCCCTTTGCTTTGCTAGTAAGCAAGCACCTTCTGGGTAAAAGCTTTCGGAAGGTCGCAGTTGCAGGTTTTAGCTTTGGAATTATTTTAAAGACTTCAGACAAGCACTGAAATTACAGCTTACATTCGCCTGAACATCTCTATATAGGAACACCAACCCATTCGGTTTATATTGACATCTGGCAATTCTACATTTCCCAGCAATGGAAATACAGTAATTTCTTGAATATTCAGAATGGAGGTTGACTCAGGGGCTAGGCCGGAGAGCAGCTTCTTCTCAGGGTTTTGTACAGGTACAACTTACAGCAGTTTGTTTAGTGACTGTTCAAAGTTATAACAGCACTGAAAAAAAGTGACATGAAAAAAGTGGACTTATGACCGCTTTTCACACTTACAACCGTTGTGGCATCCCTATTGTCATGTGATCAAAGATTCGGTTGCTTGTCAACTGGTTCATATTTATGAAGTTTGGAAAGTCCTGGGGTCATGTGATCCCCCTTTGCAACCTTCTTGCAAGCAAAGTCAATGGGGAAGCCAAATTCACTTTACAACCATGTTACTAACTTAATAGTGTGACTGCAGTGATTCCCTATACAGCTGTGGCTAGAAAGGTCGTAAAATGGGACAAAACTCACTTAACAAAATGTCTCACTTAGCAACATACATTTTGGGGTCAACTGTGGTCACAAGTTGAGGACTACCTGTATTCCATTTTGATCATGCATATTTAGTGACCTGTATGTATGTAATGAGTATGAAAACACTGCTTGTACTTGAAGGACTGTGGTTCTTAAGTTAAGAAGAGAGATTAGGTTAATGGCCCAGTCTTCAAATTATTTATTCTGATCAACATTTTAAGGCAACCTAATAAAATCTAGGTTACCCTAATCTATACTATTCTGCCCATTTATTTATGCAATCCTGCATCATCATCATTATATTGTCAACTCTGAAGAGAACCTGGCTGAAGCCTGCTGCCCCATAGTTGCCGTGAAGCCTGACAGGGTGAAGGGAGGGGGGAAGTAGATAGACCAGCTAACAGTGAAAACAAAAAGTTTTCCTGTGGGAACCAAGGTCGTCGTAACAGGTGGCTGTTGAAGGAGGAGAGGAGCCTGCTAGCTATATTCATTGGACAATGTGACCGATGACACATGGGAGGGAGGATTTTTACTCTTTTAATTAGGTGAAAACCACAGGAACTTTTAGAGTTGGTTTTCACTGCCTGTGTCAATATGATGTATCCAATAAACATGTTGTTTGAGGAATCTACCTGCCTTGGAGTTCTGCTTTCAATGGATGCCTTACTCAGCATGCTGACATATATACATTATGAAGGCATGGATAAGGTCTCCGTAAAAGAGATCTACTAGATACATCCATTTAATTTTCCTGGGAACTATACGTTAAAAAATTGCTATTGCCTTCTTTTTCAACTTCTCCATCTAGGCCAGGGGTCCCCAACCCCTGGACCACAGCCCACTACCGGGCTGTGGCCTATTCAGAGCTCTGGCCAGCCATTCGCATGGCCTAGTTCCCCTCTCCCAGACAGGCCACCAAGTCACAAAGGTTGGGGACCACTGATCTAGGTTACAAATCTAGCATTTCTTACTGATCTCCCTTCCAATTATTAACTCGGTCTGAACCTACTTAACATTCTGAGACAGCCAAGTTGACCAAGACTGATCAACAGCTTTAGATAAGACATAAGTCCTGTTAACAGAGAAAGAGAGGACCATGTAAGTTAAATGGCTCATCAGGGGTTTTTTATTTCTTTTTCTTTTTTTAATCCATGCTCATTCTGTGCAGGTAGAATGGAGAACGACCAAAAGAATAATGTGAATGCTGAATTAGAAGGATTCATAATGGTGCAGAAAATATAATAAAATAGCCTAACCCAGTCTGAATTTTTATGCACAGTAGAACCTTCCTTGCATTCCACTATTTTTAAGAGTGCTTAATGTTAAATTAAGAGTGCCTGTATTTTATTTTATTTTTAAATTACTATAGCTGTAAAGTTGCAAAGAATTCATTAGAGTCAATCCAATTGCTACATTATCAGAGAGAACAAAGGAGTCTGAAGTCAGGACAAAGGAGTGAAAAATTACGTGCGAAGACGCAATGAAGAGAAACAAGAGGCTGCCTCACAGCATCAAAACAATGTAAATGTCTGTTGAAGCTAGTATTACTTGCACTTTCAAAGTGATCTCACTTTGAAGCTAATTTCAGAAAACATTTGATGCAGTCTTAGTCTCTGAGTTATGAATAAATGAAAGCAGCAGGTCCTAGTTCTCACTTCTCAAGAGTGCTAGGGCAGATGACACTGGGCCAGTCTCTCTCAGCATAATCTGTTTCCCAGGTTTGCTGTTGGGAGAATAAAAGAAAGGGCAATCTGACATGCACAAGCCTCAATTCCTGGAAGAAATACTCTAAAATAAAGGAGAGATGTATATTAAAAAGTCTTCCAAATAATTGGCTGACTATTGTATTTAGTTTACGCACCCTTTTTCCTGGCCATGATCCATTCTGAAAAAATTGCTTGAGAATCCAGTTCACATTCCCCATGTAGCCAATTTTTACAAAACGTGAAGTTGTAATTTTCCCATGAATTCTGCACGTTTTTTTAATCAAACTCTCCTAGTTGCATGAGCTGGTACAGAGAATTGTCAGAGGTTATGAAATCAATGTGATTTCCTTTATTTATTTGTAGTAAGAAAAGGCCGACTCTGGAATTGCCAGGGAATTATTTAGCTCTGAACCACCACGAAGAGACACTAAAGCAATTCTAGGAGAGACTGAACAAATGAAAAACTGCTCTACAGGAAAAATGTATCCAACACTAAATTATCATTGGCTACAATTTGTGTCATATTTTGACAGAATACATTACTACTGAATACATGTTGAATACTTATTTTGCAGGTATTCTGATTCTTCACCATTGCCTGACATATTCAGAGTTCCTGTTCAAAATTGTAAGTTTTAGGGAGATTCAAAACCATAAAAAGTAGTGGCTTAAAAAAATAAATAAGTATTCAGTGAATAATGTTGATAGTTTAATGGCCCAATACAACAACAACAACAACAACAATAATAATAATATGCCAAAATACCCCTCCATTTACAATTGAGAAATATTGATGGCATTTCCTGCAAAATGAAATCCATAATTCATTTTTAATCAAACAAAACGCAAAGAGTAAACATGCTTAATGGACTAAGCGCTGCAATCTTGCTTTTTACATTCTAAATTAGAACAAGAAATGATAGAATGATTAAACTTCAAAGTGAAGAAATGGTAGACTGAAGATGGCCCTGAGAAAAGTGGATCTGTCTTCTCTGGACAGGGAGAGGACTTGAGATCACCCACAATGCTCCGGACAGCTGCTTCTTGTGAAAAGACCAAGGTCTTTTGGCAGGTTTAGAGCTCTGAGAGACAAGGAAGTAACCATTTTGTTCAAACCACCATCAGGCCCTTTGAAAGGACACTAAATTCACATACTTCCTTTATAATCAGCTATTAGAATTCTTTGGATTGACCAGTTTGACAGTACCAGGTGAGTTTCCTTCAATCCTTAGTATAAGAATATTTTAACTACAAGTTTAATAATTAAAAAAAATATTTTGCTTTGAAATAAACAGCAAAAGGGTGACTTTTATTTTAAAAAGTACAAACAAACTGCCAGTGCAGATAAATTGCAAATAAGATTTTGGAATTAATTATAAAGAATCCTTTCCATGGGAAAATATTTTTGTTCTGAATTTTTTTAAAAAAGCCTTAAGATTGTAAAAATTGGACACCTAAGAAAACTAAAAATTATAATTAAAAGAGAAGGACACATAAACTCAGCCTACAATTAGACAATGAAGCAAAATATTCTAAGAGACATATTGAAGAATATTTTTTAAAAATTGATTCAGAAATTAATTTTAACAGTGTCAACAGAAACATCTACATCTATGGAGAGACTATGTCCAAAAGATATAATAAAATAGGAACTAGACAAGCATGCCTACTTTGGACATACAAAAGAAACTGGGTGATGTTTTAATACTTAACATGGCTATACAAACAATAAGCTAAGAGAGTGATCTGAATAATTTTCCTATGTTGAATTTACAAGAGACTTGTTAAAATGTTTAAAAAAAAATCATGAAAAGGGACAAGAAAGAAATGAAAAGAAATCAAGTTTTAAAACATTATTTGAATGAACTAAAGATTAAGATTTCAAAGAAGGTATATAAAGTTGACTTATTTGATCAAAACTATATTAAGATATATCATTTCTGGTAATAATGGAATTTATTGACATCGGGGCTGAAATGATGGTGCTTTATGGATTTGTTTATAGATAGAGATGGGAAGAAGAGATCATATGTTGTATTTTAATACTAATATTATTAATAATTGTGATGAAGGTAGGAAGTTGCTTTTTATATATTTCTTTTCTTTCTTTTTACTATATCTTTACTTTTTTATTTTATTTTTTTATTTCTTATTTTCTGCACCTTCTATTTTTATTCTTTTTTAGTTTTATTTTTCCTTTAATAAAACTGTTATCTAAAGAAATAACAGAAAGATTAAGCAATATTTCTCAGAAAATGAATTGGCACAAAATTATATAGATACTGTACAGATACGTAGATACACAGATACAGAGAGAGACAGAGAGTGAGTAAAATATTACTCACGTAATACGCTTTCACAAAGGTTATGGATCCAAAGTTCCAAGGAAATCAATATGCCTTTTCTTCAGGAGAAAACCAAAAACTAGCTGCGAAGGGGAAGCGTTTCACTTGTATGCAACATTTAAGTCACAATTACTTAAAGGGGCTTTTCATCTATTAGTGGACCTAAGGAAAGCTGAGATGCTTTGGCAGAAGCAGCAACTCTCACCAGTTTTGAGTTCTAGGGGGAAGATGTGGCCAGAGGATGGCAATGATAAAAATGCAATGGCATGGAACTATGGTGAGTTTTCTTTCATTTCCTCCAACAATCTCAGTGCCTGAAGTGGAGTTATGTATCTCCTTTAACCTATTTGGAACATTTTATTTTATCTTACATTCCTCTAGCAATCAAGGGCAATAAAGGATTATTTATTTATTTTGTTCCCATAATTGTCAGCTTTTATCTCCCATAAATTTGTTGTGGTTTTTAATTTTTCAGTATGGCTGTCATCTGAAGTGAAGAACTCTTACTTGAGTTTTCTTCCTTTTATGCATTGCTGAGCTTTATGCCTTGGTGCCAGAAATCCAATTTTCATAAATCAATCTTTAAATTTGCCTACGTGTACAACAACAATAATTTGAATCAAAAAAGCCCAATTTATTTATTAAAGATTATGTAAGAGATATGCCATCCTATTTAGTTTTAAGAAAATTCAACTATTTGTATTAGGAGCAATACTTTTATTATGCAATTCAGCATAATAATTTATATATATTTTAACTCAGGTTCACTCTCAAAGAAGAGGAATAAAGAAGCCCAGCACCCACCCATGCACCGATATCAAGCAAATGCAGAAGAATTCAGCTGCAATAATAGCAGAGTAATATGTTCATTTGATTTTCTTACTTTATTTATATACCACATGTTTCTAGTCTACAAGGTTGCTTCATGCAATCAACGGTTGAATCCAATAAATAAAAATCAGTAATCAGAATAAAACCATCCAGAATAAAACAGTACCATAAAACATTATAAGCAATCACAAAAATCCACATATCATAAAAATAAATTGAAGAACAATAAAAATAAGCATATCCTATCAGGAATTAATACTCAACAGCAACTGAAGGGACAAGAATAAAGTCATTGTAGGAGAGAGACCTCTAGACAGCAGGACTTGTTTGTGATTTGGACCTGAAAAAGCCTTCTTTTATAGCCTTCTTTTATGAAACACAACTTCAGCCTCCCTTATTAATGACTGTTTTCATGAGGCCTGTCCCTCTAGGACGGTGTTTCCCAATCTCAGCAACTTTAAGATGTGTTTACGCTTATTACTAGCTAGCATATCCACACATCTTAAAAGTTGCTGAGGTTGGGAAACATTGCCCTAGGGTTTGACAGACAGAATAGCAGTAGGGAAAATGGGAAAGGCACAAAATGCTTTTGCATGCTGTGCAACAGGCAGGAAATTAAAATAATTATGTCCTTGTTTCTGATGCTGATATGTTGTAGGTATGAAATGAAATGACAATTTCTTATATTCATAAACACTTCAAAATATTTAATCTACGCAGCAAATCTGAATTTAAAAAAGAGACTTTTAGCCGCTATCCCAACCTATTGTTGCATTAGGCAAACATGACTTTTTTAACTGCAAGAATTATGAAAAGATCAATAGAATAAAGTAGCATTTAAGGACGCATTCATGATCTGGGTCTTTAACAATGGTATCAGCTTGACCCTCCTGGCAAGTAACAACTATTTAAACTGATCCTTCGCATGACATATATCATTGCATAATAAAAACAGCAAATTGTAATATTTAAGAATTAACACCTATTCCTACTTACACCTCACACAGTGTATCAGAGGAGGGGAGCCTTCATGCCAGAAATGACTGCTTATGTTGACTGTGACCAGCATTGTTCTCTCATAGCATATTACAAAAACTTCTAGCAACTCTAGTTTTCAGACAAAATTGCTACTTAGGTTAGTGATGAAGTTAGCTGGACAAGAACAGTTTGCAGATTTCAGATAATTATTTACCACCCTTTAGCAAGTGGACCCTTTTATCTTGTCTGCTAAAAATGCAGATTATGATGATACGCTTGGAAAAGAGGAAGCATAGATCTGCTCCCATCAGTTCTGTGGCAGCAGAATCCTATCCCCTGGAGCCCAGGTTCTTGCAAAATGTCACTGTGCAATGGCAAATATAGTGTTGATCTGCCTGAAGGATGGAATTAACAATTTAACAATTTACAGAAAAGCTTTAACTACCATTAGTGTTTCTACCTTTTTTTTTTTTGCTGAGAAGAAGGATCGTTGCCTACACGCACCCAGTGATTTCTAGCTCCCAAACTGTTATTAGTGGGGATTACTACATTCCTTCCCTCCTTTGTGAACTTCTGGAAGGACTGCAGAAACTATACATTGTTACCAAACTAGACCACCAAGAGGCTTAAATATGATCTACATGAAAAAGAGTATGAACATTTAACTCCCTTTGATTCTTGTTATGGAAAATTTGACTGCACAGTAATGCTATAGGGATTGGTATGTTGCCCTTAGTATCTGGGTGCTTTATGAACTATAGTTTTTTAACTAACTATAAGCTATATACTTTTCATGGACATATTGGGCAATTACAGATAAAAAGCTCATCATTGATGCAATTCAAAATGGTATTCAATTTGCCAAGAGGTAAGAAGTGCAGCTAAACTGCAGGTGATCCTTGCTGATTTCATACCAGAACTATCCTACCATGCCTTGTTCTATGTAGTTAATACTTGTAAGTAAGACAGGGGATGATGCATAAAGTCAACATAGAAAATGTCCAGACATACCAACATTTAAATATATACATGTTCCATTTCTGTGGCTAAGCCTTCTGTTAATTTGGTCCTGAAAAAAAGTCACCTGGTCTTGATGCAGTCATCCCAATTATTGCTTGGTCAATCTGGATTAATCTTTTTGGAAATCAACTTGCCTGTTAAGTATTCTGAGTAGTGTATATTGGAGGTGGTGACCCTTTGAGAGCTGTATGTAATGAAATTTCATTTTAATGTATGCCGATTAGTGTATATTCAAGGTGACAATAAAGTCATTCTAAGTCTAAGTCTTTAAAAAACACTTCCGTGTTTAGTGAAACTTGTTTAATGTTTAAGTAGCTGGAGATGAGTTAAATTCTGTTTCTATTCTTAAGATTCATAGAGTGATTTCCAAAGATAAAATACTCTTAATTTTCCTTTTAACTTCGACTGCTGGGGAAGTTTGGTGAACTAAAGACAACCATGGCATAGATCACAAAACCAGTGAGTAGATTGAATTCTTAAACCTCTCTGAAAAAAGAGAGGGTAGGAGATCACCCACATGTGCAAAGATGGCTACACCTTGCAAGAAGACCATGGGATGACAGTTTTCTGTGGAAGCACTGTGGAGCACTGGAAGATGACAGGATCATCCATCTTATTCACAATGGTAACTGAGCTTTTTAAAGGACACTAAGTTGTCAAACCTCACTTTCTAATCAGTTTCAAAAATTGCCTGTTAAGTATTCTGAGCTATTAAAACCTTTGGAACAAGTTTGAAAAGTCTTTTTCAAATGAGTTTATCTTCAGCTCCAAACAAAATAAACATTAATTACAACCTTAAGAACAAACTTAACATTAATTACAGCCTTAAGAACTTAAAGAATTTCAAATAAATAGCAAAAAGCTAAATAAGTCTTTGATCTAAGAAAGTTATAGCCAGATCAAAGGTGCGGATAAAATTGGAATGCTGACTTATACTACGGTATAAGTTTGTGGAATTAACCATGAAAAATAAATGACTTATCATGGGAAACATATTTATTTCAATTATCCTGGCAATTGCAATCTTAGCAAGAGATAAATGATGAATTTAGAAACTGGACCCTAGAGCGAACTAAAGACTTTAAGCAGAAAGAAAGAAAGAAAAAACTTTTCTCAGTTAATACTGACTTTTAGAATGATACAAATGTTATGACATCAAAAATATTAAAGGACATCTTTGAAGAATTGATCCAGAAGTTAATAACTACAATATCAATGCTATCGGTAATGTGGTCTGCTTCTAGGAATAGGTCATGTTTTAAAGATGTTAATAAAGGATAGATGTAAAACAAATTTTAACTGCTAAGATAAAGTATAGAATGTGGAACTACAAATGACAGGCCAAGAGAATAATTTGGAAAAAGAGCATTCACTAAATATACAAAAGAAACTGGCTGAAGTTTTAAAAATTAAAAGAGAAATGACCTGAAAAAACATTTTCTTGTGGATCTACAAAAGAGGCTTGTTTAAGCCTTGAAAGCTATGTAATGGGATAAAGAGATATTGAAGAGAAATCAAATCATACAACAAGATTTGATTGAGTTAAAGATTAGAACTGTTAGAAGTAAAAGGAAGAACTATAAAGTTGATTTAGTTGAGCAAATTTAAAATAAATCTTGTTTTTTGCAATGTTCTGATAACCTTTTATGGACTTTTTGCTGATATCTAGAATGAAAAGTTGATGCTTTAGAAATTTGCTTATAGATAAGGGATGGGATATGGGATAAAGAGATATTTGTTTAACTTTACAGGGGATGAAGAGTTACTGAGTTTGTTTACACTTGTGATGATGGTTGAAAGTCATTTTTTATATATTTCATTTTTATTATCTTTTTTTCTTTTTCTCTTTTCTTATATGCTTTATTCTTTCCTTCCATTCTCTTTTCTTTCTCTAAATTAGTTGAACTTCTTAATAAAATTATATTTTAAAAAGTTTCCTTTTACTTTGAAGCATATCTATCAAGAAATATTTTTTTTTGCTGATGATCCTGACGTAAAGGAATTTTTAAAAAAACTATTGAGGTGGATAAAATTTAATTTTGTACTAATACGAAATATGAAAGTCATTGGCAGTTGGGTGGCGTACAATTTAATAAATAACAACAATATTAATACTATGATTAAAGGGAAGCTGTGCCATAATTTAGGTGAGGATTCTTTTAACTTAAAAAATAATTCCTCACAAAGATTAGAGCTAGTTTTGTCAGAGATGATTTAGTAGAGGATTATTTCATATGTTGCAAAATGACGAAAAAATATAAAACTTCACGTATGTAATGGCAAGATATCCAGTCTTTTTATATCCATCCACATAAAATGAATGACGTGCATATTCAATTGTAACAAAAACTGGACCAGCAATACATATGAGCATTGTTTATTAAAAATTAATCTAGTGCTAGTTATTCATTTTCTTTTCTCTGTGGAGAAATTTTAATATCAACTTGATGAATCAATCTTGCCATACCAAAAACTCCTGCAATTCTATTAACTTTGTGGAGTATAAACATTTTCCCAATTTATATACTGTGAACTATTTACGATTTTTAAGAAAAAACAGATACCTCATGTGGCTAAAATAAATCTCAAAGAAACAGACTCATCATTAGTACTACTTTCCATTTTCTACATCTTTATGTAAGACCAAGTGGAATTGAGCAATAAGAATTAAACCTTATGAATGGTTAGATACACTTTCTGTTTAGAAATACCTTGCAAATGCTATCGCTGTAATCATCCACAAAAGCAAGATGAACATCGCATGGAGGCAGCTGAAAATAAGGTGTTCTACATTTGGCTGCATTATGTACTAGACTGTACTGGAAAATAAGCCTTTGAGGGTGATACTTGCCAAATAATAGCTTCCCTTCATCACATGAACAAGCAACATGCTTTATGTATTACGTCAGGGTTAATTGGAGGTTGCCTGGCAAGCAGATGCACGGATAACTGAAGATATGGAGAGGTTTGGTCTTTAAAAAAATATACAGACACACTCTTTGGAGATTACATCTGCATTTCTATATTATTTGTATTTACTTCTATATTTGCATCTATGTATATTTGTTTATTAAAGCCAGCCATGTGATCAGGTGTTTCCCAAACCTGGTGCAATAATGCTAACATTCAGTCAGATTATTGTCATTGTTTTTAGTAAGAGGCTGATGTTCATAGGAAAATCAAAAGTGTATCCCATGTAATTTATTATGAAAGAAAACCTTAAACACAAAAATTATTCATGGGAAACAAAAACTGAAACGGAACTCTATTCCCCTTTCAACTTGCCAAAAGGTTGCAAACAGAACTAGGAATAATGTTTATAAATTAAGGTTGAAGAGAGAGAGAAATTTGGAATTCTAGGAAAAAACTCTTAAAGGTGCTCAGGTATCAGGCTATTAATAATGTATTATATCTTATTATAATAGGAGCAAAAGAAGAAAAATTCATGTAATATGAAATTTGTGTTTAAGATAATTTAGGTTTGTAAGAAACAGCTGGTTATTTGGCTTATACAGTATTATGCATACTTATCAAAGTTACATGAAAAATGAGCAATCATTTTTACATTAATGGAGCCACTATTTCATTATTATCTCTTTCTGAACGTGTACATTTGATGACTTCTATCCACATAGTCTGAGAACTTTCTCTAAAGGGGAATACACTGTTTATAGCAACAACTGTTCAATTTATTCTAATATAGAAGTTACATAACGATTTCTTATTGTACCAAAACTCATTTTCATATATAATTTGCATTAATATCAAGATCATATGCCTTTATTCTCTGGTATGTTTTCTACTATAAAAGCATCGCATGAAATAACTCACACACCTGTGCAGTGCCTATTATTGTCTCCTTGTAAGCCTTGTCCTGGCATTTGTTGTGTTGCTATCAACAATAACTTGAACATGAAATTTTGGGGTAACAACTTCAGAGGCTATTCTTTTATTGTAAAAGCTCTCTGTTGTTATGGAGACAACAGACAAAGAGTGATTTTCCTGGATCACAGATTACTGTAACATGGAAAAGGCTGTCACATAAACTGGCTGATGAATCAGATGGTTAACTGAAAAGCCACTCATTATCGGTATTTTCCAATGTTTTGTTAAACATATCCTGCTCAACCTTATAGAAATTTGAGGGTCATTCAAACATAATTAACTACTTTTATCCTACTTTCCTCCAGAGTTTCCGTCTTCCATTTTATTGTCGCAATAACCACATCAAGTAGATTAGAATTACTGGCCTCATATAACTTATTAAGTCATAGATTTGACTTCATGTTTTATTCTTAATAATTGCTTGGGTTTGCAAAACTTTTTAAACTATAGGGTTACAAACCACAACTGAAGGGTTCACACAATGCAATATTCCAATACCAACTACATTGCATTATCATCTGGGGTTTTTTTGCATTCGTATCAGAAGCACAGAGGCGTTTCCGGGGTCAAAAATATTAGCTGGTGACATCGCTGTTGCCTTGGGAATGCCCATTTGGGGACTCCTTTCATCTTCCTGGCAGGAGCTGGAGTGAAGGACGAGAGCTCAACCCCATCCCACGGCAACTCTCAGGTCTTGAATGCAGGCTTCCTAACCTCCTACCCAGCGTCCCAACCACTCGAGCCACCACATTCCTATTATCATCTGGTGTATACCTGGGAATGGACACCAGTGAGGTTTGCAGCAGACTGGACTTCCCTAATTCTAGAACTACACTCGACAACCTGTGTCCTGTTGGATCATTTCAGAGATATTTCCTTACCTAAACAGCAAAACAAAATAGCTAAGGTTCAGCAAAAAAAGCAGTAGAAATAGAAGCTACTTCCTATTTCCTACCAGTTTCCCCATTGAGTTTCCCTGTGCAAATCTGACAGAGAGCATTGGAAATCCTCCCTCCCCCTTTCCAGAAAGTAAGTGGCTGCTGCTGGATGGGGGAAGGAGCAAAAGATTGTGAGACGGATGGAAATCTGTTATGGGGCATTAAAAATGAAAATCATATGATTGCAACAACAGCCTAGCAGCGCAGCAGCAACCAGTAGCACTGAAGAAGCCACAACTTTCCCAAGTTTCATTTTCTCAGTAGTCATGGGTCCATATTTTGGATGTAGCCAAATACATTTCTGAATATCTCCCTGAATTTTTAAGGACATTTCAAGTACTTTAGAAGCTTTGTTATTGTTGAAGGCATTGAGGAATCTGATATCAATTCATCATAGGCAGCAGTTTTCTAATCAAGGTGCCTCAAATATGCTAATTTAAAGAATGTGTACAAAACTGAGACCTATGACTTTCGTGGAATTGAAGTTTCAAGGATCTTCAGACCAGCTGTATTAGCAAATTTGTGGCTGCAGTAGCGCCACTGGTAAAGATGTGGGTTTATGATTTCCTTCACTCCATGCCAGTTTCAAACTGGCAGGAAATGGGAAATTGCTCCCACTAGCTCTGCTTTTTTGCCCACTGATGGTCATTCCCTTTAGTTAAGTCAGGGGTCGGCAACCTTAAACACTCAAAGAGCCACAAAGGGCGTAACCGGAAGCCCCCCATTCAATTCTGGAGTCGACCGGAAGTCTGGTTTCCTCACCATGGTGTCTCCTCCTAGCGCAGTATCCTTTTTCCTCTGCTGACTGGAAGTCGGTTCCCCCACCATAGAGTCTCCTCCTAGTATAGCGTCCTTTTTCCTCTACTTGTCCTAACCGAAAGCCCTATCAATTGTGGAGCCGACCGGCGACAGGGAGCCGTAGCAGAGGGATGAAAGAGCCACATGCGGCCCCGGAGTTGTGGGTTGCCGACCCCTGAGTTAAGTAAATCCTGATAAAAGATGATCCAATGGGTAATAGGTTCTCTAGTTTCATTTTAAATGGAGAAATTTTGTACATCTAAAGGATTCCAAGGTTACTCTACGAAACAAAACAGCAAGGTTAAAACATTGAAGAGAGTAGCACATTATTTGGAGAAGTAGAGACACATGACAAACACTACTCAGGGATCCTGTGCTTTGATATTTTAGTCCCAGAGAGTTTGTCTTTTAGGCTTTATATCAATAAAATAGGATACATGTAGGTCAGGGTTGAACGGTGAAGTCCTTCATGCTCTCTAAGCTGGGCTATTTGCTTGCAGATATTTTTTTAACCATCTTCAGTGTGAATGAATGTGGAGTTTGCTCTCTATTAATATACAGTAGCTTGCCCTGCCAATCCCTGCTTATCTGGTGTTGGAGATGATCTATTCGGGTGTTTGAGCCCAAAATTTCTGTTGCTAAGCAAGATATTTGTGAAGTGAATCTTGCCCCATTTTATGACCTTTCTTACCACAGTTGTTAAGTGAATCACTGTAGCTGTTAAGTTAGTAATATGGTTGTTAAATAAATCTGGCTTCCCCACTGACTTTGTCAAAGGTTGCAAAAGGTGATCACATGACCTCAGGGCACTGCAACTGTCATAAATATGAATTAATTGCAAAGTGTCTGAATTTGGATCACCTGACCATGGGGATGCTGCAATGATCGTAAGTGTGAAAAATAGTCCTAAGTCCCTTTTTAGTGCTGTAGTAACTTTGAACGGTCACCAAATGAACTTTGTAAGTTGAAGACTATCTGTATTTATGGATGATTTGTCTGAATGATAAGCTTCTAGGAATTTCCTACTATTTTTAGAGTTAGCTTGGTCCAGGATGCTCACATTTTCCCAGTTGAAACTATCGTTAAGGCTGTCCACAATTTGTGAGATTAGGGATGATGGTTTTTTACTATTAGTTGGTATTCATGGACGTGCTCTACTAGTCTTCTGCCTGCCTGTCCTACATAGTTGTCATTTGAATCCTTACACTGTATGTTGTAGATGACTCCTGTTTTTTTATTGTTGGACTATTGGGTCTTTTGGTTTACTTAAGATGTCTTGGAGGACTTTAATTGATTTGTATGCTACGGTAATGCTGTGTGATTGTAATAGTCTGTTGGTTTTTATTTGTTTTATTATTACTTATTATTAAGTTTATTTTACAAATAACTCAAAAGTGACGAACATATTTAACACATCTTCCTCCTCCTATTTTCACCTCAGCAACAACCCTGTGAGTTGGGCTGAGAAAGAGTGATGGCCCAAAGTGTCCCAGCTGGCTTTCAAGACAGGACTGGAACTCTCGGTTTCCCACTTTCTGGCCTGGTGGTTTAACCACTAGACCAACTGGCCCTGGTTGATTCTGAAATGTTTTAGATAGATGTGGAGAAGATGGGAGATCATTCACATGTGCTCTGATGGCTGTTCCTCTGAGGACATCGTAGAAGAACAGTTTTCTATGGGTTTGAAGTAACACCAGAGCACCAGAAAAAAGAAACAGATCACCTATATAACATCTTCCAACAAAAGGAATAGCCAGACAATTTTATAAAAAAGGTCTGACCGCTCAACCCACCATAGCATAACCAAAAAACCTATGAAATGGATACCACCACCATACACAACAAAAGAGCCCAGGCTATTGTAAGCCGCTCTTAAACAGTGTTCTGTTTTATAAAAGAGAACTAAAGCTCAAGGTGAAGTGTAGGAGGGAGAGTTTCTGTTCAATAGGAACCCTGCTTATCTAAAGAAAACCTGTTGCTAAAATGAATGATTCAGGTATGGTTTCTAACCAGCAACAAAAGACTGTTAAAACTACTTCTTATCTGTTTCCTCAGGTTTCTCAGACATGGCATGTGTGATGCATTTGTTCAACAAAACCAATATTTTTAAATACAATTCTGACAGAAAATCCCTTCAGTTTGACTTAAAAAACAACAACATAGTATTATTTATGAGTTAGCAGATCATCGGTCAAACACACAAAAAAAGAGGGTTTTTTTTGCAACAAATACATTTGTCCACTACATGAAAATTACATAAAGTCAATCTTTCCAGTCTAAAACAGGGGACCTAACATTTTTCTTTGTTTCTCTATACACAATACAGATAATACATTTTATTCACTATTTGCGCTGAGAGATTTATTAGAATCTACCTTTAGTTCTTTCTAAACCCCAAGACCTATAAACTATATTGTGAGGTGAAAACCACATTCAACAAGGGAACTTTCCGCTTTAGTACCTAACATTGCTTGTCTGTATGTACATGTCCAGTGTCAGAGAGCAGAAAAATTATTTTCTCTCTGAAAACAGAAATATTTCTGTGTAAATGCAACATTTTGAAAAAGTATAGTTAATGTCATGGGAGGGCAACTACAGCCCCTTTATGATCAATAAGCCATGCTGACTTAGGAATTCTGGAGTTGAAATCCATAGGTCATAAAGGGGTCATAGTTATCCAGCTCTGGTAAATGGCTGTCATTTTTACTATTACAGTTTTTATAGTCATATTTGATAGGCAGAAAAGCATCATAGTAGTCTGTTTTGCCATGAACTGTACAGCCCAATACATTTACAGTTACAGAACATCATAACAGTCATTCTAGCACTAAAGGGATTGCATATACTGTACAGGTAATCCTCAATTTACGGTCACAATTGGGACTAGAATTTCAGTTGCTAAGTGATGCAATTGTTAAGTGAGTCATCACATGACTGGACCCAATTTTACAAAAAATAAATAAATTCCCATATCATTAAGTGAATCATGTGGCCATTAAGTGAATCTGACTTGCCCAATTCATGTGACTTGTCAGAAATCAGCTGGGAAGGTCACAGATCACCTGACCACAAGATGCTGCAACTGTCATAAATGCAAGCCAGTTGCCAAGTGCCCGAATTATGATCTCATGACTGTGGGAGTGGTGTTAAAGTCATAAGATCGAACTTCATTCAGAAGCTTCAAGTGGTACAAAGTGCAGCAGTGAGAGCAGTCTTTAGAGCCTCTAGAATGGCTCATATTACACCACTGCTCTGTGAACTACACTGGCTAGCAGTCTGCTTCCAAGTGCAATTCAAGGCGTTGGTTATGACCAGGGGTGGGCTGCTGGGGGTTTGCGGGGGTTCAGGTGGACCCTTAGTGAAAATTCTGCGGGGATAGCCAAACCCCCAAATCCCATTCCTGGCTGGCGCCTCCCACTCCGCCCCTTCCCTCCCAGGAGTCTCCATGTGGCCCGCTGTGGATGCAGGTAAGTGCAGGGTGCGCGTGGAGGCTTGAGGAGGGAGAAAAATGGGATTCCCAGAAGTTTGGGGAGGCCGGAAACAGGTCATTTCCAGCCTCCCTAAAGCATCTGGAGCCCGTGGGGAGGCCGCTTTTGCACTCCCAGAAGGTCCAGGAAGGCCTCTGGACCTCGGGGAAGATGAAAAAACTCCCCCACCATGGTGCAGGAGGCTGACTAGGCCACACCCACCATGGCCACGCCCACCCAGTAACCAGGCAGCAAACCCGTTGCTGAGGTTTTTGAAGCCCACCCCTGATTATGACCTTTAAAGCCCTTAATGGCATAAGTCCAGGACTCCCTGATGAACCAGATTGTTCTGTTAAGACTAGCCTGGATGGCTGAGGGGGGGGGTCTACTTCAGATCCTGTCAGTCAAAGACATTGGATTGTCAGGATCCAGAAGAAGAGTCTTCTCTGCTGCAGCACCCGCCCTACGGAACATCTTGCCCTCTAGGATAAAGTCTGCCCCCACCCTGCTATCTTTCTGTAAGAGTAAAGACCTGGATCTGCATTGGCCCAGGGAACCAATGGAGGAGTTTGACTCTGAAGGTGGTATCTAGACTGATAGCAGATTCTACCTCCCTCCTGCTCTCCACATGTCCATCTGTTTTACTAATCATATCAAAGTCTTTATTTTATTTTTCTTTGTTTATTTTATTGGTCTATTATTTTGTTTTCACTTTGTTTAGACTTCCTTTTTATTTCTTTGTTTGTTATGGTTGTGAGCTGCCTAGAGTAGCCTCATGGTGAGGTAAGCAGCAAAGAAATTTAAATAATTACATTTATTTCAATTAAATTAAACCTGCAAATAGAAATAGAACAACTGTGACAAAAGAAAGCAAAGAGAGTATCAATAGTAAAAGGCACCTTTGGGTGCAATCCCAAAACATCTGGAGCATCAATTGAATACATTCAAGTGACATTAACAAATTGACATTGACAAATTCACTATCAGTCATTGGCATTGACAGATTCATTATCAGTCAGTTGCAAAAGGCGGCTTTACTTGAAACAACTTACATCCTGCAACATATCCATAACACCATCAAACATCCGTATCTGCCTATCCCAGGTTTTTGGAAAGGACTTGATAGGTAGACAAAAATGTCAAATCCAGTCTGAACATTTGGCTGACTGTGCAATGAACCATAATTATAATAATAAAAATGGATTGCAAATCGCTTTTTCTGAGGCTGTTATAACTTTGAACCGTCATTAAATGAACTGTTTTGAGTCAAGGACCATTTGTTACAGTTAGCAGGTAGTCCTTATTTACTGACTGCAATTGGAAATGGAAATTATGTTGCTAAATGACATGATTGTAAACTGAAATATCATGTGACTGTTCTGCCAGCAGTTATTAAGTGAATCTCTGCAGTCATTAAGGACAATGTCACGTGACGGCAACTGTAACTTCCTGCCAGCTTTCCTACTGACTTTACTTGTCAGAAACCAATTATGAAGGTCACAAATGGTGATCACATAACTGCAGGACACTAAACCCATCATATATACACACCAGTTGTCAAGTGCCTAAATTGCAATCACTTGACAGCGGGGACACTGCGATGGCTGCAACTTCGAGAACCAGCACAACTTCAAATAATCACTGAACAAACTGTCAACTTTTTTTTCTTTTTGTGTGAATGAGGACTGTAACTGGGATTAAATCATAATTTCTATAACAACATAAGAATAACTTAAAAAGGGAAAATAAGCAACAACTCAAATAGTTAATATTCAGAATTTCATGGAGCACACAAGTCTGGACAAAATTTCCGTTAGACTTAAAATTCTTACTCCAGAATAATTAATAACAATATTTTCACTCTCCAAAATCTATCCTAAATCAGTTCTTTTTCCTCAAATTCCAGGGAAGCAGTGAGAGCAAAACAGCCTTTCTCCTCCAAAAAGAGAAGCAACCATGTCAAGGTGGTAAGACTTTCGTTCTGTGAAGCCATTCTTCAACATTTTTATGGCCTCCAACATTTTTCATATTTCTCTTCACATATTTATTATTTACATGAAATTGCCCAAAGTCATCTTAGACTGAGACATCAGACAATCCCATGAATAAATAAACAAAGACAAACGTCCACTATTGCTGTATTGGTAACTTGCCAAGGTTATAGCTCAACTGCATTTTTTAAAAAAACATCCTTTTCTGCAGTAAGCATATGAATTGCCCAAGACAACAAACTAAGGCAATATAAAACTATTATTTTAAATAAGATAGTGGAGGGGATCAAATTGGAAAAAGCACTTTCTCACTCAGTTGCTCCACACAACAATCTCCTCCCTATATTAGTGTCAGCAAGTGAACGTCATCCTAGAAACTACGATCCCAGTAGGAAGACCGAGTAACTTTAGTGCAGTATTATGGAATACAGCTTTTAAAAACAATTCAGATTAATTTTATTTTAAGAAGAAAAAAAACTTAACCACATTCTAATGTTATATTTATTGAATTGATTTACTAAACAACCTGCTACAATAACCATTCTACTGGTAAGAAAACTCACTCAAACCTATAAATATTCCTCTAACTAAAAAAAAAGATGAAAAGACACTCCTGTTTCCATGCAACTGGAAATTACATAGTAACTTTGTGCAATGCATACCTATGTCTTCCTAGGTTGTGCTTTTTTTAAAAAAAACTTTGTTTCACCAAATTCCACTAGTTCTCCAAAGGTTGATCTTTGTGTTCAGTGACTTTAAGAATATAAATTTTGCTTCCTTTTCAATGAAAACATCAAATGTTATGAATGTAAAAAAACTCCTATAAGAGAAAGAAATGAGAAACAGAAACAGAAAAAAAGATGGGAAGACGGGGAAATATTTCCCATGTGATCCTTTATTGACTTCTGTGCAAATATGTTTTAATTTTTGACGGGTAGAGGAGACAGAAGGAAAATATAGTGCTATGAGTGAACATGCCAAGGAATATACTGACAACATTCTCAGAAGCTAAAAATAAGACTGGTGCATTAGGTATGATAGGATGGATATTTCATCAATCACATCTAGTTCCAAAAATAGATTAACACTTTGATTCTGAAAATGCATTGCAAAGCATCATTCTCTAAAACGAAAATGCCATTGAATTAGCTCACAATAAAGAATATCTCAGTTGAAGTGGAAAGCATCCATTCAAGCTTGTTTCAAAATGGGGATCTTGCTTTCAAGTTTATCTATATGAAAAATATGGTTTCTTTATTTTATTTAGATACTGCCCAATTCTACAGATTCTAGGAAGCTCAAACTATAACAAAACATTTTTTTTAAAAAAATAGCAGATAATAAATGATGAATCAGATGGGACAGCTGGTCAAACAATTAGGAAAAACATACAAAATGTAACCAAAAATACAACCAAGGGGCTCCATCCACTTCTTTAAATGGATTGATTCATATTCATAAACCCTTTCACAAATGGAAATAATCTGTCTTTACGACACTGTACAAATCTGTTAGGCATCCTGGAATTCCAAATATTAATACCTAAGAACAATATATACTGCAGGTTTCTATTATAGTATGGAAAATATATGAAATTTTTTAATGTGTTTGTATTTCAGTACATTCAGTACATAGATTTTTTTTCCCCACACTTCTAAAGAGCATCTTTTTATAAACTATACACAAGCTTGCCACTCAAACATTTCATGGTATACGTCATAACTTACAATGACCTATATGAGAACAAAATAAGACTCTGTGTGTGGAACAGCAAGCAACAAAACACCATCTTATGACAAATGTTATAAAATATTTCAGTATTTTGATACTAGTGTATTAGTAGCTTCCAGACAACACACTTCACTCCCCAGTAAGTTCTGATTTATAGTAGATGCCACTGAGCTGTTATTATTTTTGAATTTGATGTAGCTATTTATTTCCTCAGCAAGTCTTGCTATGCTGCCTCATTGGGAAGGGGATGTTCCTGGCAGGGATGGGTAAAGAATACAAAGAATGTTTAATCCCAGCAGGGTCACTCAAGGCCTGAAAGTCATCCCAACTGCCAAGCTAAAATAAGCAAGCACCTGTATTGGCAGCAGCAATATAGGAAGATAGCAATACAGTTAAGAAGCACGAACAGGAGAAAAGTCAATGTAATGAAAGACGAACTGAACTGACTAGACATTGACATTTTAGGCATCAGCAAATTGAGATGGACTGGCATTGGAGATGAAAACCCAGTTTACTACTGAGGATATGAAAAATAAGGAACATTGCTTTTATATTTAGGAAGAGTGCAGCAAGAATAGTATTTAGGTAGAATACAATAGATAACCAAATACAGATAGCCACTCCCCCCCCACCACCACTTAATTGCGCTCTCAAAGCTATGACATTGCTGAAAATGAAGAGTTCTTACACAACCTTTGCAGCATCTTGGAGGCCACATGATTAACATTCAGGCATTTTGCCACTAGTAGGCATTTACAATTGTCACAGGGTTTCATAATTGTGGAATTGCCATTTGCATGCTTCATAAATAGCTCCTAACAAGCAGAGACAATGGAGAAACCAGCACTAAAATTGCAAGTCGTGGGTCACGTGCTGTCTTTTTAAACCTCTGTGTGTGGTTTATTTTAACAATAGCAGTGGAAGTGAGGTTGTAAGTCCATCACAGTCATGTGACGTCTCAATGACTGCATCATTTAGCAATGCAGTTGGCTGTTCCCAATTGTGGTTGTTGAGTGAGGATTATTTGAAATATCAATGAGACTTTGAAGATAATCCTTTAATATGACTATTATTCCAACCACTGATGCAGAAAAGATGAGTTAAGTGAGTTTTATTATCAAGTTCAGTCTGAAATCAACATGCAAGTAAGATGTACTGCTTATGGATGAAGACTGCTATGCCAAAGTTGGAAAAAGTAAAGAGGAAAATGTAGCTGGATTTATGGGCTAGGAAACTGAAATGAAACCAAAGAATTATCTATTAATATCTGCCAATCCAACTGTTCCTTCATTGGCAAGCCATTCTTCAAACATCAAAAATAACCCCGACATACACAGACATAGGTTAACTATATTATTAGTAAAAGGTGGTGGAAGAACTAATTATAATAGTAAAGAAGTGGACAAAGGCTAATTGTGGAACAGATCGTGAACTACTCATGTGCAAGTTCTAAGTTAACTAAAGCTGAATAAAGCAAACCAGTTTCTATAATATGATGTTGAACATATATTGTACCATAATTTTCAAGAAGAACATTGTTTGCTTTGAAGCTGGACTTCAGTGAATGACAGTATTGCTGGTCATTAAATACATACATACATACCTACGTACCGTGTTTCTCCAAAAAGACGACCCACCTTGAAAAGAAGCCCTATCATGTTTTTGAACGCATGTGATCAAATTAAGCCCCACCCACAAAATTAGTCTTAATTAATCCCCGGTTTGGGTGCGGGGGATGGGGCAAGGCGCACAGGTAAAAAATCCCCCCAGGGTGCGGGGGATGGGGCAAGGCGCACAGGTAAAAAATAAGCTAGGGTGGGAATGAGGGGGTGGAGCTGCCCTACTTACCAGGCCTCGCACACCCTGACACCTGCCTCGCCTTCTTCTGCAGCTGCTTCTTCAGCAGCCGCTTGCCGCCATTCACACATGGTGCCCACAGCCTCCATTTCGCCATCAGAGTCTTCTGAAAAGCCCTCTGCAGCTGTGAAACGGGCTCCAGATTGATGCGTGCAACGCCCACAGCCTCTGTTTTGCCATCGGAGCCTTTCGGAAAGCCCTCTGCAGCTGTGAAAAGGGGTCCAGATGGACGTGCATGGCATCCCTGGACTCCATTTTGCTGCCAGAGCCTTCCGGAAAGCCCTCTGCAGCTGATAATAGAGCTCCGGATCAATCCGGAGCTCTATTATCGGCTGCAGAGGACTTTCCGGGAGGCAAAACGGAGGCCAGGGCGATGCGTGCGAGTGGTGGCAAGCGGCCACAGAGGAAGTGGGCCAGCAGCGGGCTCCTGCAGGTCGGGGCTGTCGGTACCACCGCTGTGAGGTGAGTCAATAATTAGAACTCTCCAGAAAGAAGGCCTAGCCATTTTTTCGGTAGTCAAAAGAAAGTAAGACCCGGCCTTCTTTTTGGAGAAACACGGTACATATATACAAACATACGTACGTACGTACGTACGTACATACATACATACATTCATACATAATCCTAACCCCATACTAATGGATTACCTCCCAGTGTCTGCATACTGTGGATCTTAAAAGAAGAGTGGAAAGAGGGAGATCCCCGAGGTACTCCATAAATAGAGGTTTCCATGGGGATCTCTCCTCTCTGATTACCACCACCAACTGGAACCAATCCTCCAGGATGAAAGAGAGAATCCAGAAGGATACCATGTGCAATGGTACCAAAAGACACCAAGAGTTCAATGAAAACCAGAATGATTGTACTCCTCTGATTTCAAGCTGTCCAAAAGTCATCTGCAAATGCAATCAATGTACTTTCCATGCTGCGTCCTGACTAAAACTACTTTAAATATTTAAGATGTAGATGGAAAATGATTATGTATTCATGCAAAGTTCACCACATAAAGAATATCGTAAATCTGGAGAGCTCTGAAATCATGGCATATTGCGTAGCAATTCTACTTTTCCCTACAAAAGTGCAGGTGTTCAGAGAGAAGAGAGAGCAAGGGGTTGGAAAACTTGTGAGAGTTAATAGAAGATGACATCTTGATCTCTCCTTGTGAAGTTCTCTTTCACACAAGGTACTTACATATGAAAGCTTCATCTAGAATCAAACTTCGAAATATGGTGAATTGGAATATGAATTTAATTTGACTTAATTATAATTTTATAATTATAAAACTTTATAATAATTTATTTCAATATAGCTACAGTATTGCAAATATATTTTAAACTGTATTTCTCTGGTAGCTGTTTCTGTTTTTTTTGTTACGATGCCCATTTATTGCCTGTTTATGATTAAATGTCTATAAAATTTATACTTTGAGCTTAGGCAGCATATTCAAGGATTCATACTGATGTGCTTTCTTATCTCTCCCCTTCCTTACACAGTAATGTACAGGGTGAGCTTGTTAGAATAATTAGAGCTTTGATATCTTTCATGTATCAAAACTGCTATGTTATATTCCAAAGAATGTATCTGTCATGTGTTTGCACCATGTGTTTTCCTTAGAATTATCTGGTATCCTTATCAGCTGTAAAACAGGTTTTTTAATATACTGAGGTATACTATTTATACATGTGCTCAAATTGTCTTTAATCAGTATTCTATATAAGATGCATGAAGCTTTGGAGTTTCTTGCTCATGGCTTATCTGGGTGGATGAGATCAGTGACACATTATAATCTGCTACCTTTGGAAAATAAATCAACTGTTTGGGTCCTTTCTAGCTGTTGGTGTATATTTAGCGAACAAGGACAGGAAGACCTGCTATTGGAAAGTTTCTGTCAGAGTGCACACAGTGTGACTAGGTGAGACAACCCAGGAGCAAATACAGCAGACAGGTTTGTATTTACATAAAATGGTTTTTATCCCTAGAAGCATATATATATATATATATATATACAAGTATTTTTATACAGGCCTTGAATACAGGAGCAAGCAGTAACCAACTACACCACCGGAAGCACTCACGGAGAGAGAGATACACCCTCACAAGGCCTCTCATATATTACAGCCTCTTAAAGTGGTAGCAGTCAAATAACCCTGTTGACTCATTGCTACCATTGCATCATCATTATAACTACAGTATTACAGCATTACAACTTTACAGCAGCTGGTCAGCTGTTAAATTATCATTACCCTGACACTCCTCCCATTTAAAGCTGAACAGCTGAATGCTTT
>JANHFL010001051.1:134673-149464 GCA_032468155.1 Oxyrhabdium leporinum
TATAAGCTGTAAACCGCCCCGAGTCTTCGGAATGGGGCGGTATATAAATGTAAAAATAAATAAATAAATAAAATATTCCAATTCTCCTTTTCTACTCTGGGAGTTTGTCTGCTTAGCTTGCGAGTGTTCTGAAAACCAAGAAAACCACTGCAGAAAAAAACTGAGAAGAAAGACTCTTTCCTTAGTGCTTCGCAAAACACATAGAAAGATAAGAGAAAATATGACAGTGTCTTGCTTGGGCAAGCCACCGAGAAAATGAAGACAAAAAAGATTAGGGGAGATAGTCAGAAGAGAATCCAGGAGAATCTGAATACAGAATCCACCACTAGGAAGGCCAGTGGCAGCAGGACTTTTTCATATTCATATTCTACTTGAATTTGCACTGAGAAGGCTGATTTAGCATGCAGCACCTGAAATTGTTCTAAGTGAGCATGCAGAGGAATGGAAATTTGTAAGGTTGCGCCTCATGCTTGCAAAAAACCCTGCACAATTTTTTTTTAATATCCTTTACAACAGAACAGATATAAAGAAAATCCTGCTTTGGGGATATATATTTTTGAAAATGTAGTTGTGTTTTATTAACATTATTTTTCCAACCCCCAAAATTTGTCAGATGTTTTAGCTGAACCAGGCCTCAAGATTTTGCATTAGGCGCAACATACTATGTCTCTTGAAACAAGTTTACATCTTACATGTAGTCCTCGACTTAACATTAGTTAATTTATGACCGTTTTTCGCACTTATGACCATTTCAGCATCCCCACAGTCATGTGATCAAAATTCAAGTGCTTGGAAACTGACTCATACTTATGACAGCTGCAGTTTTCCGGGGTCATGTGATCAGGTTTTATAAGCTTCTGACCAGCAAAGTCAAGGTGGAAGCCAGATTCAATAACCATAATACTAACTTAACAACTGCAGTGATTTACTTGGCGATTTTGGCAAGAAAGGTCATAAAATGGGGCAAAATTCACTTAACAAATGTTTCACTCAGCAACAGAAATGCTGGGCTCAATTGTGGTCATAAACTGAGGACTACCTGTAATGTTTTTAAAGCTACAGACCTGATTTAGAAGTATTTAACAATTTCTTTTCTGAAATATGCTTGGCTGTAGGGCACAGGGTCAGTATACAGTAGATGTTAGGAGAGAATTGCGTTCTGCAGATTTATTTCTATAACTTTGAGGTAGATGGGCAGTTAAGAAATACGAGATATAAATAAAGTCGCTAAGATTTTCATCAAGTTATTTCTCCTACATTGCCTTCTCTTTCTTACTGTTAACTCAGGACAAGTGCAAAATATTTAAAATGGACAGCACTTTAGCTAATACTGGTTGAGCACAGTGGGATCACTCACTAGTAGCAACCTCATCCCCAGGGGAGGCTGCCAGCTCTACTAAGTCCCAGCGTATCTTCTGGAGCCCAAAGCTCAGTTTTTGTGCGTTACTCTTTGACTCATAACAAATGTAGACGCCAATTACAAACTCTTAGGAGGGCAAGCAGTAATTTTTAAACATTCACCATTCAAATCAATATATTTCCTGAGTACTTTAAAATCACATATGATTATATCTGAGTTGCAACAGTTAGTAAGTTCAGTTTCTCATGTGGTTATTATCCCTTATTGTGAAATGTTTAGAAAAGGCTAAGCACCAACAGTTATGGAAATATTAAAAACGCTTGCTTTTTGACTGATAGTAAAATGAAACCTAGTGATCACCCATCAGTTTCATCCTAAAGGCAATTTGCATTCTGTTGTGGCTCTGAACAGAACTGACAGAATTTAAATCTGTTTAGCTCATGTTCCAAAATTATCCTGGATTTTATTAATCCTTAAATAATGCAAGAAAAGATCCCAATTTCTACCAGTTTAAAGCTAAGCCTTGTAGAAGTCACTGTTGTCCTACTTGCTGCTCTATTGATTATTGTGCAAATATTGGGTTTCCTGTTGACGCAGATCTGACTGCAAGGTCTATTTCAGTTCTGTTTGCATATTCCAAACTAAAACATGGATTAAAACAAGAAAGTTTATGTAATGTTCCAAAAAGGGCTGTATCCTGTGGCAAGTACCAGGCACAAGAGAGATGAATGCACAAATGTTTCTTTCATCAGAAATTGAACCAGTAACTATTTTCCCATAAGACTGGAACAGATTTAGTCACTAAAAATTACTTTCTGAATCATCTATCTAGCAATAATGAAAAAAACCCAGCAAAAATAACGATTCTTTCTTAATTTACTAGGGAAGAAAACTGGTCTCCAAGTACTGGGGGTATTTTCTTCAGGATTAATACCTCTATAGGGTGTTGTCACCTTAAATAACTCATTGCACCAACATCAGAGGGAAAAGAATGCAGTGTTCCATATATCTCCTCTTATACACTCTATATACAAAGAAGCCATCTGAGAACTAAGAATTGACAGTGGCAAAATAAACCTGCAGGCTGAACCATAATATTTTCCTGCCTTTGGCAAAGATGCATTGACTTAATTCCACTGCCTCTTGTACATGGAACCTTCATTCAGTGGCGAGGATGGGATAATGCCTTCCAGAACAATTTATTTTGATGTCCGTGGGCAAACATAACACTGCCTGTCCAATGCAAGAGAACTAGTTATTACTATTGCTTCCAATGATCATCTAATGGTTCTATGACTCTTAACTAATCATTGCCATAGTCAATGCAATTTTAGAAAGTTTATTTGGTCTGCCTACACCGTGTCCTCCCTGGCTCAGAGGTTATTTAGCTGAACAGAAATATGTGAGAAGCGATCATTACTTTCCAATTCCTGAGATGCATTAGTCTCGCTGAAGCACTATACAGAGAAAGAGATTCCATCTGTTGAACTGTACAGTGACACAATACTGTCAACCTTTGTCTGGTACGTCCACGTAATAGGCACAGATGTCTGTGCAAGAAAACCATGCATACATGCTTTTAAAATGTGCAGATCACAATAAGGTCCAAGTACAGTTTTTCAAAGATAACAAGAAACTCTGTGATGGGATGAGGGTAGGTCTAGGAAAACTCAATAATATTTGAGATAGCATCCATTGTTTCAACTAACAGATTGCATGGAATCCACAAGAACCTTTGGAACACTAATTTAATTCCAATTAAGTATAACATAATTGCTAATATCTACAGTCTCAGTGCCAGTTTTTAGGAGTCCTTGGTTGTCATTGGGTGACATGTCTTCACTTCCTGAAGCAGCCTACTTTTTTTTCTCTGCAATACATGTGCAGGAAATACAAGTGAATTCTGCTTACCCGTCAGACAGGCCAGCTAAACAAATCTGTGGCATTAAGGAGACGGAACAGTCAACATAGAACGCTCCAAAGATTGGCAATATGCCCCATGGAGAAGTCCTGGCCTTCCCAAGGACCTGATAATGACAACACCTCCTAACTTATTACACTGGTATATTTGGCTTCCTCTTGTTAGGATTATTACTGTTTTAAGTAAGGTTGATTTTTTTTTTCAACTCATAAATGCAACTTCACCCGCACCAGAAATTTATCTCTATCTAGATTATTTGGGCTGTAATTGAAAAAGATGGGGCCACCTAAACATTTGTAATTGATTCTTAAAAGAATGCTCTTGGCTGGAAGTACAGTTCTCCCCCTCCATCTTCCCCAAGGAAACTGTTTCAAATGCTTAAAAATAGAACATAAAATTTCAAAGAATTAATTGAGTACCCAGCATGGGCAAATTAACAAAGAAAATGTCAATTAAAACAAAAAATAATTAAGGCAATAGGCTTCTCTGCATGTGTGTGTGTATGTTCTGAAAAGTAGGTTTTTTTAAATATCTTATAATGAATATATTATATTATTTTATAATTAATATAAAATAATACTAAAATAACCTTTCCGCCTAACATATGGCAATTTTTATTTCTTAAATTATTTGTCCTGTTAAGTGTTTGTTTGTTTTTTAAATATACCTATATTGAGATTTTGGTAGAATGTATATTTTGGCTGCAACATTTCTAGGAAAAGAAGTACCTTTGGTTTGCTATATGTGCTTAGTAGTTGGAGAGTTAAGTAGCTAGATATTGATTTTCTGAACACAGGAGAACCTGATAATTAAGAATATAAATAAGAAAATACATATCTCAGAGAATTCATCACTAAAGTAATTAAGATTTATATTTGAGTATACATGTATAAAACTATAGCACCATATTTTATTTATTTATTTGGCGTATGGCACGTGTTAGCCAAGGATCACTGAGGTGGCTGGCTGCCTCTGTGAAAGGAATTTTTTCGGGCAGTTATCTTTACCCGTGGGATGCCTGAATGCTGGTAGGCAATCGGGGGAGGCTTTTTTGTTGTCCCTATGCGGTTTATTCGCTCATGGGAATTGAGCCGCTGACCTCAGCAGTGCACAGGCCCAGTGTCTTACCACGTGAGCCACCACGGCTCCTATAGCACCATAGACCACAGTCTATCAAATCCAGCTGCAAGCTCCTCTACTCTCTATTAAAGTTATACTGAGTGTATACAGCACTGCACTTTTTAAAAGCATCTTTGGGACAATTACTTGACTAGTAAGAGATAAATGTGTAAGCAACAGTACGGTCCTATATTTAGTGTCAAGCTAACACTTAAAAGATTGCAATATAAAATGACTAATTGGTTCACAATTCCATTGAGAATAAAGAAAATAAATGTCTGAGTTCAAACAGTGCACTTAAACAAGTTTAAAGATATCTATAATGTGCCTAGAAAAGTATCCTATCATGGCATAAAATAAATCTATTTGCATATTATTACTCTAAAACTTCTATTTCTACATCTTGAGAAAAAAATCTCTAATAACTATCCTTCATAAGTTTATTGATACTGTTGAATAAAAATAACAAGACTAACAAACTCCAAACAATTGAAATGAAATACAAGAAAAAATGTTTCATCATCAGTAAAAAATTCCAGTGTAACATTGGATTATTGCTTATGTCACAGGATCGTAACAGGCATTTTGATTTATTATCTCTATTAAAAATATTACATTTTTATGAAAAAACAAAAATAGAACCCCACTACCACATTATCTATTGCCTGGAACATTTTTTCTAGTAAGTAATTTTAGCAGACATGAACGTTTCTCAAATGCTTGTTTTATCAATTTTATCTCTATGTTTAACTGCAAATCAGACCAACAGTGAAATATGTGAAAAGATGAAACTAGTTCGGAAGCTAAATCTTATTATTTATCAATCCATTTTTACATGTTTATCCTCCTTTGCTACTTTTATAAATAATTCATTGTGGTAAATATACCTGGTACTACTTCCTCCTCCTGTTTTCCCCACAACAACAATCCTGTCAGGTGAGTTGGACTGCGAGAGAATGACTGGCCCAAAGTTACCCAACTGGCTTTAATTTTGATCTTTTCCAGCAAAAAAGGCCATTCAAATAAATGGGTTTGCTTAATAATCATAGCATTCATTGAATGACTAAATTTACTTAGTAATGATCTAAAAAAGACCAGAATATTACTACTGGTCAGTTCTGGTTACTACTGTCTTAACTTTAAACTTATGATTATAATTCTCAACTCAATTATGATAATAAGTCAAGGAGTACCTTATATGATATTGGATTCTCTCTCCTCCCCTCTCCATATGTATGTAAAATATTTATTACAAATGATTGTTACTTGAGTTTTATAAAGGTTATAAACGTTTGTATGGATCCTACTGGAAGGAAGGAAGGAAGGAAGGAAGGAAGAAAGGAAGAAAGGAAGGATGGACATATTCTAAGGAACAGCTGCTCTATTCTTCTTCTGGAGGTTTTAGACTCATAGGTTTTACAAACTAACAAAGAACGGTATGCAAATAATGCCACCACCTATTGATATAACAGATGTGGTAAGTTATTCAGTATCGTTTTCAGTCTTTGACCTGAAAGAATCCATCTGCCTGCAATTTTTGTTCACTAGAATCCTATTTGCTCAATCAAGGAAGAAGAAAGGCAAATGGCACAAGTTTCACATTGCAAATATAATAAACAAAACATTACACACCAGAGCTTTGGCAAGCTAAGAACAATAGAAGAAACAGATTTTTTAAAAAGGGGAAACTATTGCAAATCTTAATTAGCTGAGAAACAATTTGAAGGACACAGGCTACTATCTTCCATATACCTGCACCATTAGGATTTCACCCAATACTCTCTGTGGTAGCATTACTGAACTCCTTCATCCCTGCTATCTGCTTCATGAGCTCCTCTGCCAGAATACAATCACCGACAGTAAGTTGTCTGTTCTTAACAAAATGACTCCAATGGGCAAATGCCTAAAGCACAGGTGTTCAGACCAGCCTTTAGTGAGCTGTAGCTCCATTTTTTTCTTCTACAGACAAGGTTTTATATTTACGGCACAGAAGTACTGTTGATGGCACCTAGCAAACTCAATTTTAGCTAAAGCAAAACATTGCTAAGGAATTAAAAGATAAGATCTTTTCTGACAGATGAGGGGATTAAACAGTGATAAAGCAAATATATTCCCAACAAGTAAAATAAGGTGGTTTATATAAAATCAGCTGTTAGAAATCAACATATAAACTAGTAATTAATTGGTTTAATTATTCTAAACCAATCCAATAACCGTTACCCTTCTCCAAATAGACTTATTTTCCAGGATCTATCTTTCCCTACAGTCCCTAAAGCACAAAATAATATACACGGGTACTCTGTGCAGAAAAACTGACAGCAATGTGCATTATGCTAATTCCACCTCATTTAGAGGAAGACTTAATAAAAAATATGCTCCTTGCATTCTTTGGTTTTCAGGAATTCTGGAATGATGTTTTACATGGGAAAAAAAGTGTTGGAGGCATTAAAAGAATGCAGAATCAGTTAACAGACAAGAGAACAAAGAAAATCTCAGCTCTGGGAAAGAATTAAGTATATGGAAGAGACTCAAAATAGCTCCACCTTGATTCTCTGTGCTAAAAGGGGGGATAGAAAGAAACTTTGCCAGGCATTTGAAATTCTATTTTTATACTCAACAACAATAGAATTCCAATAGTGCTTATGGTGTCTAATTCTGGACTTAGCCGACCTTGAAAGGTTGATAAAGAGGGAGTGAGTTCTCATTGGAGAAAAACAGAAATCCAGCCATTATTTGTATATGTACATATTAAAATAAAACTGTTACCTGAGTTATACTATCCTGCCCCCAAGAAATCAAATGGCATAAATAAAATATGGTCAAGTGCAGCACTTTTTGTGTTTCATCACTGCTTTGCATATTATGTTTAACTTTAAGCTTTATACTGGTCAGTGTGAAAATGACACAATGTACTGACCAACACATATTCAGAAATATAATCTCCACTATTAAGAAGGCCAATTTAAATTCTCTACCCCTATAAAGGGAGCATAAAGAAGGAAAGATAAGCTGAAAAAAATCCCACAAATATATGAACTAATTAAAAATCAGCACGACTTAGCAGTCAGCAAAAAGCCTGCATTTTTTTTAAAAATGAAAATGGATTAAATTAGAATTTTCCACATCAAATGCAATTTTCTCAGAAGGAGAAAATGTAAGAACTGGGGAAAGAATAAAAATGATACTTAATTGCTACCAAGGCAAATTATCTGAATGCTAAAAGCCCACTTCATTCATTGACCTTTGAAGTATTACATATTGATTTAAAAGGTCTTTGGCAAGGGAGAGCTAGACCTCTTGTTTCATTTAATCCAGTCTGTTATTCTTGCCATCTTCTGTTGGTTTTCTTTTTTCTTTTCTTTTCTTTCCTTTTCTTTGATTGTTTAAGTTACCCAGAATCACTGGGAGTCCGGCGGTGTACAAATTTAATAAATTATTATTGTAAATGATTAGCATATATAATAAATTCACACCTACACTGCTGATAGTGCATTTAAGCACACTCTAAAGGGAGAGTAATGCCACTGCAGCCATAAACTTATGCAAAATTGTGGTTCCATCATTACTAAACAAACATGTGACAATTATCCATCTTATATTGTTCACATGAGTAGTCCACACTCAAATAGCATTTTTGCATTACCAACCTTTGGTAGATCATCAAAACAGACCCTTGAGATATGTTTACATTTTTCTATGTGACGTACATAAATCATTTTAGAAAAAAATTTGAAGAGTTTTAATGAATAAGAAATACTAAGAGAGATTCTTCTTGTTTCTGTTTCTAAAACAAAATTATGTTTTGCTATATTTTGGGTGATACTGCTAAGTTTTAGTACTAATAATTAAATATGTATTGTTTAAAATTTATGTTGCCAGAGAAAGATGCGTAAGAATAGAATCTCACAACTACCCAGGTCTAAAAATGAAAATATAAACTCATCTTAATAATGAGTATTCAGAAATAAGGCTTCTTGATTTTAACTGGGTTTGTTTTCAGGTAAGAGTATATACAGGTAGTCCTCAAGTTATGACATTTGAGCCCAAAATTTCTGTTGCTAAGTAAAACATTTGTTAAGTGTATTTGCCCCATTTTATGACTTGCCACCTCTTGCCACAGTTCTTAAACGAATCATTGCAGCTGTTAAGTTAGTAACCCAGCTGGTGAGTGAATCTGGCTTCCCCATTGACTTTGCTTGTCAGAAAGTTGCAAAAGCTGATCACATGATCAGGACACTGCAACCCAGAGGTGAAATCTAGCAGGTTCGCATCAATTCAGGTGAACCGGTAGGGAAAATTTTGAACGGTTCGGAGAACTGGCAAATATACCTCTGGCTGGCCCCGCCCCTGCCCACTCGCTCGTCAGCCCCACCTGCTCGTCAGCTCGCTGCTTGTCCCGCCCCGCCCTATATATCTCACCTTCGCCATGTGGCCCAGCTAATCTCTGCACCCTACCCGCTTTGCTCACCAAAGGTAAGCATGCCGCGAACTCGTCCTTCACCTCAGGTCAGGGCCTGGGGAAGCGCCATTCCCCGGCTCTGGCCTTGCTCCAGAGCCTCCACCCAATCACCCTTCGCCTTGGGTAGGGGCCTGGGTAAGCGCCATTCTCCAGCTCCGCCCTTGCTTGTTCCATCCGGAGCCTCCGCCCAATGCCCTTAGCCTAGGCCTGGTTGAGGAACGCAGTATTTCCCAGCTCTGGACTTGTTCTGTCTGGAGCCTCCACCCGATCGCCTAAGCCTGGTCAGGGAACACGGCATTCCCCAACTCTGGCCTTGCTCCGTCCGGAGCCTCCGCCCGATCGCCCTTCGCCTAGGCCTGGTCGGGGAATGCACCATTCCCTGGCTCCAGCCTTGCTCCATCCGGAGCCTCTGCCCGAACGGCTAGGCCTGGTCGGGGAACATGGCATTCCCCAACTCCGGCCTTGTGCTGTCCGGAGCCTCCGCCTGCATGCCACTGACCCCCTCCGGCCTCAAACTACAGCCCCCCAGGCCGAAGCAATTTATTCGGCCTGTGGCTTGCTGTGGTAGGCCGAAGAGTCACAGGGGTGCGGCATGGGTGCAGGAGGGCCGAAGCGGTTTGGGAACGGAACGGACGGTTCTTCTTACCTTGAAGAAGATCTGTCCGGATCTTGCAGCCGCTTCTTCCATCCCTTGCCAAGCCTTGGTCGCTTGTGGCAGGTTGGCAGCTGCTTCTCTCCGTGGCTCCTCTTGCTGGGAGAGCATCTTGTGCAATTTAGCAGCCCTGAGCTGCTACTTTGGGTCCTCTAAGTCCCATCCAGAAAGCGCTGCAGCTGAGAGAAACAACATTCAACAATGCTGCTTCTCTGTGTCGCAGCACTTTCCGGATGGGACTTAGAGGAAAGTGGCGGCTCATAGCTGCTAAATTGCACAAGATGCTCTCCCAGCAAGAGCAGCAGCACCGCAGAGAGAAGCGGCCGCTGCCCCGGAGAGCAGAGATTGAGTAGAGCAGGCTCCAAAAAGCTGCTTGGTGGAGCCTCGCCGCGCGGCCGAAGCTGTGCCGCATGGCTGAAGCCATGTGCATGCACAGAAGCCTCATTGCACGCATGCGCGGAAGCCTTGTCCTCCCACCTTGCCGTGAGTGACGCCTTAGTTGGCTGCGCCCACTCAGTCACATGACCCCACACACACCAAGCCGTGCCCACCAAGCTACGCTCATAGAACCGGTGGTGGTAAAGTTTAGATTTCACCACTGCCGCAACCATCATAAATATGAACCACTTGCCAAGCATCTGAATTTTCATCATGTGGCTATGGGGATGCTGCAATGGTCGTAAGTGTGAAAAACAGTCATAAGTCACTTTTTCAGTGCCATTGTAACTTTGAACGTTCACTAAATGAACTGTTCTAAATTGAGGAATACCTGTATGGGACATTAGCTCTTGTAGACCTTAGAGACTTAAAGTGACTATCACTATTTTATTAAACCTATTACACAACTCCAAAAATTTTGATTTACAAACACCATAATATTAAATCTTACTATGAACTTTACCGTTGCAACCTAATATAATGGCATAATATATTACAATATATTTTTAAAAGAAAAATAAGGTTAAAAAGTAAAAATCAATAGCCCAGCCTTAATAAAAAAAAAAAGATAAAGATATAGGAATCTCAAGAATTAGATTACACTAATACAAACTACTTTTCAAAAGTTTGCTTAAACAGAATCACCCTGATGATCATGAGTTATATTTCATGAGAGTTGGAGAGCTAAAAATGTTCTCTTAACTGTAATAACACATACTATATGAATCAATGATCAGACAAGCATATTTATCATTAAGATAGTATCACAGTAAAGGGAACTAATCATTAATCATCATCAATATAATATTCAGATTTTTCTGTAAATAGGAGGATTAAATGAAAAGTAATGGCTCAATGTTGTAAATAATCAGATAGTAGCAGTGGTGTACTAAAAGTTCTGATGTGTTGTTTAGCATTGGGAAGTTGCTGAGAAAATACTGTATTGCTATTATTTGTGAAACTGAAGTTTGCAATAAATACTTGTTGGAATGCTTTAAGCAACGCCCTGTGATTAACTTACCAAGGAGCCCTGTAATTGAAATTCACCACTGTGCAAGTTGTTTATAGTGATTGCGTTGATGTGAATACTGGGCATCACTGGGCAAAAAAATCTATGTAAATATGGTAATCGAAGAAGAGCTGATTTGTGTGATCAAGAATAAAGTCAATAACCTGTGATAGCAACTGACATGTTTCACATAAAAAGTGTTGATGAACTGATTAAGAACAATCGGTGAATCACTCACAAGAAAACTGCTCTCAAGCTTGGCATTTCACAGGAATGTGCCAGATTACTTTTGTTCTTCAATATCAGAAAGTTTGTAGAATATGGGTTCCTTGCATGCTGACGGCATAAAAGCTTCAAGAGTTGAAACTTGCCAACAGTTGTTGTCACACTATGAGAAGAAGATGAGGAATTTCATCAGAGTTAATGAAACATGATGCCAAACAAAACATCAGTCCATCGACTATCATGGCAAAGCTTCACCTAAGAAAATAGAATTCAAAATCTATGCTTCAGCAAGAAAACTCATTGATAGTTTTCTGGGAGGCAGATGATGTTATTTACATGAATTTCCTTGAATCTGGTACTACTACTGTATCGCTTCAGAATACTACCTTGTAACACTTTGAAACAATATTAAGCAGAGTTCAAAAGCACATAAAAAATATCAACCCAACAAGACCCCAGGCCTTAATCCTCATGAGCCACCAAGAATCAATTACAAAGTTTAATTGCAATGTCTTACCCCATCTACGTACCCTACAATCCATACATGGTGCTGGATGATTTCCGTCTTTTCTCAAAACTGAAAAACTTTGTGGGCATCTGTTAACGTCAAATGAAGGAAGGAACTGTCAAGATCTAGTTGGAATTGAGTGTTTCAGGTTTAAAACTTTTGAGTTGAAAATATTTTTAACACTTCTAACTACATGATAGCATTGTTGCTGTGAAAAACTGAATGATCTTCCAACAAATCATTCCTACCTAACATCTTACAATGGATTAAAGGATTGGAAAAAATATTTTAATCAAATAATATTTCCATTACCTTCCTGTTTAGTGCTTGCTGCTTAATCACCATTGAGCTGTACTGTGATCTTCCCTGATTATTTTTCCTAATGTTTTTATTGGAGAAGTAGTTCTGAAAACAGTGCTTTTTCTTTGGATCTGCTGATACCTCCTTCAAGTAAATGGATAGTATGGAATTGTTCAGATTTCCAATATTACTATTAATAATATTTAACCATCTAAAATATTCCTATGGCTCATTTGGTTAACAAATATCTGATATCGATTAACAATATTACATAAACAAATCTGAAAGATCTGAAAGAAATATCTGCTGTTTCCCACAGCATACGTTTCAGCTACCTATGTGAAAATCAACCTTTCTTTCTTTTTTCTTATGTATGGATTCTTTTTTTATTAGTAGTGTTAGAAGCATGAGGAGCATTAAAAGAAATGGAACAGGATGCAGAATACTAATTACATATGTAAGCTCCCATGAACCTCCAACTACTTAATCACATCGTGATCTGTCAAGGGGGTCTTCCTGTAGTTGCTCTGGTAGAAAGAAGAAAGTTTATATTTCATTTAAAATATCCATACCAAAATTGTGGCATTTTCAAATTAGTATAGTTTCATATGATAACTCACCCTCCATGAGTCTGTCATAGAGTATCTATATACTGATGATCAAACTATAGATCATAATTTAGTAAAAGTGAGAATAAAATAAAACTAGAAGGGAGAATAGAAAGCCAGCTTGGTCTAGAGATTAAGGCACTAGGCCAGAAAACAGGAGACCCTGAGTTTTAATCCCGCCTTCACCATGAAAGCTGGCTGGGCTGATCATTTCCAGGTTGTTATTCTGGGGGGGAAAGAATAAGGAAGGAGTATTTTAGATATGTTTGCCACCTTGAGTTATTTATCAAAATAATAAAATGGAATAACTAAATCTTTTTAAAAGAACACAGACGAAAGAAACATCAACTAGAGACCAAGTTACACATATTACACAGAGTTGAAGGCTAGAGTTCTACACAAATGATTAGAGCAGAGCAAACAGGATAGCAGCAAACATACCTATTATCAATCCCTACCATGACATGAACTTCCTCTTTCTGCTTTAAAAAAGATAGCATTTTACAGTAAGAGGGATCTGCCTGTTAATATGAATGCTAATCTTACTATTTTTACTTTTACAATATACTGCACGATACTTTTCTGCTACAAGAGTATTTAACCCCTGGAAAGATGTGTATCTTAAGAAAATGTGGGCAACGTTCTTTGTTGCTATGCAGTTCTTCCTTTTGGACACCCCCCCAAAATAGGGGATATGACCAACAATAACATGATATCCCTAGAGTGAGTGGCAGCATACATTTAAACTAGAAGTACTCAGATGTCTTAAATCTTGCAGGTTCAAATTAAACACTGACCAAAATGCCTGAATTCCAAATCACATTTGTATAATTATATGTGGGAATGATTTTGGGAGCCTGGGAGCTGCAGACTGGCCAACCAGATTCTAAAAGATGTTTCAGCCCACAAAAGGAGGGGTGATATGGAAAACCTATCAGAAAGGGATCTTCCTAGTTTTCTGGAGAGTAAAGGAAAAGAGGGAAGAAATGTTTTCAATCTTGCATGTTTCTATTTTGATGCGGGGGTGTCAAACTCACGTCACGGTGGCGTCATGGGACGTATCGGGACCTTTTCCCCCTTCACTAAACCAGGCGTGGGCATGGCCAGCACGTGACGCATTCAGCCCACGGGCCGGGAGTTTGACAGCCTTGCGTTAATGTAACCTTCAACAAAAATAGAGTTAGTACTCCTGGGTGTGCTTCTTGTCTGGACTACCTCACAGGGCTGACATCAGCCTCTATGAAGGAAACAGGAATTCTGTTCCTCTATTATACAAAAACTGCCTATAAATATTGCACAAAAAATTCCCCATATTCTCCAGCAACACATCTGTTAAAATTTAACTTTCTGAGTTACTAATTTACTATGAGTTGGGAGATTTTTATTTTATTTTTTTGAGGGGAGGCACAGTACATACTTCAGTTGCCAAGGAGGAAAGCACTGTTAAATTTGCAGATATGGAAAATTCTTAAATAATGGGGATTTGAAAAGAATGCGCTCAAGGGACAAGTAGGATCGCTATCTGAGACAGCCCAGGATGGTTCTAATCTTGATGACAGTTTCTAAGTAAAATGATTTTAAAAACTGACTATAGCTCTTAGTATTCTACACATTGTACTTACTTAGAGAAAACCTTTTTAAAACTACCTAATGCTTACTCAATTTGGATCAGAAAATTGAAGAAAATATACAGAATATTTCCATATGTCATTATAAAACTGGATGTTTGAAAAACTGCAGCTATGCAAGGTCTAACAATGTCCTTGGAACATTAGCTGTTCACCTACCACAGATTATAGAAAACTGCAATTTTTTTCTTACTGTTCAGTCATGGGGAAATATAGTCAGTGTATATGCTTTGTGATATACTGGAGACATAAATACACTCACAGTAAATAATTATACTGATGAGCAGTATTTCAACATCCATGTGAAACTTTTAAGAGAAAAGAGAAGCTATCCAAGTCGTACATCATGGACATATTTTATATGAGCAAATGAATGAACTACATGCTGTGATCTAATATAATTGATTTTACTACTTAATTTTTGATTTGTATGGGACCTGATGAAATTATTGCAATTCCAAATCAATAGAGGGAGAAAACATTCTTCTATAATTTTATTTATTTATTTATTTATTTTTACATTTATATACCGCCCCATTCCGAAGACTCGGGGCGGTTTACAGC
>JANHFL010001051.1:149564-159610 GCA_032468155.1 Oxyrhabdium leporinum
AGTGGGATTTGAACCGCTAGATTGAATCAGCAGAAGTGGCCTGCAGTTCAACACTCTAACCACTGTGCCACCTAGGCATTTTAAGGCATCCATTCCAGTTTCCGTGGGCACATTGTTTTATTTATTAAATGGTTTTATATGAGGAATGTGGTGGCCTTGTGGTGAAGACACTCGCCTCCCATTTGGAAAGTTGAGAGTTCAATCCTGGGCAGTAGCAGATATTTCTCTCCTAGGATGCAAAGAAAAAAAAAAAATCTGCTGTGAACTCCGTTTGGCATCAGGAAGGGCATCCGGTCAGTAAACGCTCAGCTCCATCCAGATGCCCCGACTGTATTCTGAATTAAGGGATGACAGGGTCATAAAAAGGGGAGGGTGTTTTTTTTTTTTTAAATTAAACAAATTTATACGACTGCCCAACTCACAAAATGAAATGACAAGGTCTTGGGATATGCGTGTTGTGCGTAATCAAGGTGATCCTTTTCAAAGTTGCACATGCTGCAAAATGTGTGGATGAACAGGATCGTGAATGAACAGGATCATGCACGATTGCGCAGAATATTCACATCCCAAGATCTTGTCATTTCATTCAAGAACAGCTGGGTGTGTTTTGTTGGGAGTTTGTATTTGGGCCCTGTCTTTTCGTACGACTCCGATGTCCTTAAGATTGATTCAAAATGGCAGTGGCTTTTTTTTCTTTTTTTTTCTTTTTTAATGTGGCACGTGCATCTAAAAAAGTAGGAAAACACATATATTGATCTTTGAAAGTGCTTAAAGCATAAGGTAAAAAGTATGACAAGGTTCAGCAAAATCAATACGTATAAATTAAAGCTCCCCTTGGCTCTATGGAAAACAAAGAGGACCACAGGCATTAAGAGGTTTTAAATGGACAGTTAAAAACCTCAGCGCAGCAGATGACCAAAATAGTCTGAATAGGCCTTTTTTTAAAATTAAAAAAAAATATATTAAAAATAAAAATTTTAATATGCGGAGTAAATGCATCCATTGCGTATTTCTAAATTTTGAAAGGCACGGGATCCTACCTCTGCAAAAAAAGCAGGCATACGTTGCCCGCTTTGTTCTCCACTACAAAGGCAGTTTGTCCTCTATAATTCCTCTCACATATCAACTTTTCTATGCCTACATGAAGGAATCTGTCTTTCGGATGCCCTTTTCTCAATGAGCCATTTCTCATCTCCGTAATTTACTGTCAATGATATGACAACCCCTTGCTGAGAGGGCTGTAGAAGAGAATGAGACTTATTCATCAAGATTGGAGTTTCTTGGTAGCAACCAAGTGCCAAAATGATTCTTCTGTCTTCAGAAGAAGCTTATTTATTTATTTATTTTATTTATTTTTACATTTATATACCGCCCCATTCCGAAGACTCGGGGCGGTTTACAACTTATTTGGTCCAATATTAAGGGGGGGGGTGTCCCATCTTCTCTAAAACAGGCCTTGCTATATATACAATTTGCATTATGGTAGTAATATGGAAATTGAAAAAAAAAGAATGGTAATGGAAAGTGAGACGGCTATGGAGCAACCAGTAAGATGATGATGAACCAGGTGAAGGTGATAGAGCCAATAAGGGTGATGGAACAAGTGACAGAAAGATGTGTAAGATGGCAAAAGAGAAAGAAACAGAAAAAAGCTAGAGAAAGTATGAAAAATGAATGAGAGAAAAAGGCTGAATAAGCACATGGATGTAGAGATTGAGATTACTTACCATCTTTTCTGACAGGTGACTAAATCCTCTAGTCCAGGACTGTCAAACTTGCGGCCCATGGGCTGGATGCGTCACGTGCTGGCCCCGCCCCCACCCGGTTTAGGGAAGGAGAAAAAAGTCCCGATACATCACGTGACGCCACCGTGACGCCACGAGTTGACACTCCTGCTCTAGTCTAAATTTGTCTCTGCCTCCAGTCCCAGTTCAAATTACAAAGAAAGACTGAGGGATGTTTTTCCTACTAGCCAGAAACCTACAACTTACTATTTATCCTTTAATACATTTTCAGGACTGCACCACTCACTGTCTCATTATCAAGATAGAATAATAATCAGCTTTTAGGACAGAGCAAATTCTACCAACCTATTTTTGTGTTCCTTGTGGATTACACTAGAGGACAGCCTATTAAGCTGGGTGTATGGGTGGGACATCTGGAGGATCACAGATTCTCTGCCTTGAATGTTCTTAATCTTATTTAAACGAGTGTGTATACTTGGATCTTCTGGGTAGGAAATGGTAGCAGTAGAAAAGCTGATCCATAATTTAAAAAATTAAGATTTCCCATTATCTGACATATTAATCAATCTTAATTCTAATTTAGGCTACGTAACCTGTATTGGCAAACTTTGTTATACTATACTTATCAATGTTTTTGGATGTCAAATATAATGGTTATAGCATAATGACTATTCCATTTTATGAGCATATGATAAAGGTTTAAGTTGGTCCAAGTTCTTAGGTGGGTTGCTAGGATAGGCATTTGGACAGAACAAACAGCTTTAAACTGTTACAGGAGTACAGCTAGAAAAAAAATACATGATGCATTTACCTAAGCCACAGATGCTGTTAACAAAGGAAGAATCATATATGCTTAGATAACTAAGTTATTTATCCTTGACTTTCCTTTGTACAGCTATGCTACTCAAAAATCATTGACGCTGTCTTGAGAGATGGGAACAATAGGTCACCTTTATACACATCCCATAAGCCTCTCTGCGTTCTTGTGCAAATGTATATCACCCAAACAAAAACATTTAAGAATAAGGGGAAAAACTGAGCCCTTGGAAAGAAGACTAAAAAGGCAGAATGTAATCCAGCTTCAGAGGTGCAGCTAACCTCAATTGTAGCAGAGATAGTAATTATGGCAGTGCAACATAATTCTGTTTAATACTAGGTCATACAATATAGAGCCCCAAGAAATTCTGAATGTCTTCCTTTTCATCACAATGAACTGGACTGCTAAGTTTCATAAAACAATATTCACTGTTGCTATTAACAACTTCTGAATATGGAACTGTAGTAGGGCATCATGGATGTGATATCATTCCTACACCTTTTCAGAGTTTAAAGATACTAGAGTGGGGGTGGGGGGTGTTTCTGTATGCAAGATCTTTCTCCGCTAGAGAAGACATATACAAAAATAAAGTGCATTGGACTGAATCATTAGCCAATGAACAAGTGTGAAAAAAACCCTTGATCTATTCTTGTGCTATTAGATTAACTGCAGTTGAAATCTATAAAGTTAACTTCCGGCAAATCAATGATTTTTACAGGGGTGCTGACCTTCAATCAATTTATAGTGTCTTAGAACTGTTTCCTGTACATATATATCATTGGCCAAAGAAATTTATGATGCTCTCAGAGGGAATGATGAAAACCTGTTTTAATGAGAGGTGACTACAATATTTTCACTTAGGTTGTAGTCCTATGCACACTTATTTGGGAGTGATCTCTATTCTGAGATTTATTTTGCAGTAAATATTTATAGGACTGCAGTTTTGAGGATGATGCCTCCATCACAAAATTGAAATCTGACTATTTGTTCACAAATTCGGAGCATCTCAAATATGAAATACAATAAATCAGTATACTACTAAAAGTCTCTTGTCTGTTTATAACCTTCAATTGGGAAAAACTGTATATCGTATGCAACCATTTTTGAACCAAGGTACCTCCAATAGGCTAACTTAGTGAATGCATCCAAAATCCAGGAGCAATGACTCCGGTGGGACTGAAATTTTGGAAAATTGTGAGCCCATCAATGCTGCTGTACTGCTGCAGTGCCATGATCATCATTTCCAATGCTCCCTGCCCACAAGTCAGTCGGGAAGCTGGCAATAAGTTGCAAGTCCACGGTCAACAGACAGGTAAGTGGCTGCTGCTGGGTGAGGGAGGAAGCAAGGGGTGTGTGCGAGACATGGAGCAAGGGTGGAGGAAGGTGTGCAGAGGTGTGTAAGAGGCACAGAACAGGTGGAGAGTATATGAGGGTGCGGGTTGGTGAGGGTGCCTGAGAGGTGTGGCAAGGGTCAGGGAGGATTTGTGAGGGTGCAACACAGGTTGGGGAGAGTCTGCTGAAGGGATGTGAGGAGGTGCACAAGGGTCAGGGACTATGTGAGTAGTAGTAAAGAAATATCTCTGAAACAATGATCCAATGGGTCACAGATTGTCATAAAAACATCAGTATAGGATATACCCAAGATATAGAAGGCTACTTCTTTATAAAATATTGGTTTTGCGCTATTTACACTAGAAATATGAACAGTAGCATTTTAACATTTACTTGTGGCAAGCAATATACATATCTTATTGGTATGTATGCACCTTCTATAATTCTGGAGTCACTATTCTATAACCGTAGTGTAACTGAAATGTGTTTGCTATTAGTACAATAAAAAAAAGGCCAATCAGTAGAGGGGCTGCCCACATGCAGGGACCATCCTCAAGATCAGAAATTACTTCTGACCTAAGATTCTTAATTGCAAAAAGGCCAAGAATTTAGGCCAGCCTTTTTAAAAAGCATTGGCAATTTCTGCGGACTGCTGGCTGCTAGCAGTCAGCAGTTTGAGTCTCATCAGCTCAAGGTTGACTCAGCTTTCCATCCTTCCGAGGTTGGTAAAATGAGGACCCAGCTTGTTGTGGGCAATATGCTGACTCTGTAAAGTGCTTAGAGAGGACTGTAAAGCACTGTGAAGCGGTATATAAGTCTAAGTGCTATTGCTATTATATTATAGGATTTATAGATTTATGGATATATAAGCTGTCCTTAATGTGGTATTAACTGCTGTTTTGTTAATATTGCTGATGTTTTTAGCTGGTTGTTAATCCCCAAATCTCATGGCAAATGGGTGGACATAAAACAAAACAAAACAAAATAGCCCATTCACATTTTAGACCACAGACTTGTGAGCAGGAAGACTTCTGAACATTTAATCCTATAACATTTGCTGTTAAATTCTGTGAGTTTCTCATCTACTTTGTTGGTTTTCCCCTCAAGCTTAATTTCTCCCAAATGCTGCAATCCTCTCCCATTAAATCCATTACAACTTCTGGCAGGATTCAGAATAGAAGCTACTGGTTCAAGGGTAACATATTTTAAAGCCTAATAATTGCAACTAGGTATTTCTGGAAATCTGTGTACAAGCACGTAAGAATGAAATGCATGCATGCGTGCATGCATGAGAAAGTGCATGACTAATCTAAAGAAACTGGTCCTACAGGGTATATGTCGATATTTTGCCCTTTCTCAATTCATGCTATAGCCTCTGATGCATTTGCCTGAAATCAACTTAGCTTTCAAGCCAAATTAAGCTGCCAACTCACACTGTGATAGTTGAAGTTATAACATTATAATTTCTCTAAAGGCAGTGAAAGTTGAATAGTAACCTGCTTTGGAAATCTACAGTAAACCCAGGTTCTGTCCAACACAATGCCTAAGGGCACCAATGTGATTGGCGACATCTGCCTTGGCATCAGGCTTTCTAATCCTCAGGATTTCTTTAAACATGTTTTTACTTAAAATTTAATAAATGGAAATAAATGAGAAGTTAGTGTGCTTTACAGAAAAGCACTAGTATAAAAAAAATAGGATCTAATTTAACTCCGGGAAGCATTTTTAGAGAATAAGATGGCAAGTGGCTAAAGTCCAGGGCTAGGTTTGGCATCTGTTGAAGTGGCAGAGACACTTTGGAAAGCTACAGTGCTTGTTGAGCAACAACTGTGTAGTGCAGCTGTGGGGGTTTTTTTTACAAAGAATTTTATACATTCACTTGATAGATTTAGGTAACACAGGTGAGGTGTGAGGTAATTAAATAAACAGTTTACTGAAGGACAAGTAACAGAGTAACAGAAATAATTACCGCCACACCACATCAGAAGTTACTTGTAGAAATAAGGAAAAACAAGAGAACATTGTTGCTTATCTCCTGCTTCTGGCATGCATATTACACATGTACAACAATCACTTCACCAGTTGTATCCTAGTAATTGAGTGGTTTGAGACTGGGCATACCAAGCATGGCAGTCATTTTATGAGAATAACTGTAAGATACTTTCAAAATCTTAGATACACCCACCAATTCGCATTAGACTATTATATTTGCATAAAGAAAATGATACTTCTTGGTAACTTGTTAGTGGCATATACAATGATTAAAAGGGTAAGAATAATGATATAAATGTGATATACATGGTTGTCTTGTTTTGACAGCAAATCAGTGAAAAACCCAAATGACAGTGAATTATGACAACCAGATAATTTATTCATATGGGGAAAACGTTAGAGAAACTTCAAAAATCTTTAATGGGACAGCTCTGGATCTTCTTTTTAATGCAGCTAAAGTTAATTACATGGCAATGGTAAATCATCTTTGTACTTTACCAAGAAAATCACCTGAAATATCAGGTTGGGGACAAATTTTCCTAGAGAAAATCTATCTGTGTGTCTGTAAGAATAGACATTGGCTTGATGGCATATAAGCAAGTAAGCAAACTGATAATAGATACAAAGTTCAGGAATCATTCAACATACATTCTGAAAGTTCTGTAGAAATTAAAGTATTAGCATTAATCATTAAAATATCAAACTAGCAAATAAAGTAATTGCATAGTCCCATCCTCTCCATTTTAAACTGATTTTTAAAATTATATTCCAGTTTACTTTAAATGTAACAAAAAGCAAAATTAAATATTAATTTACCTTTACTGAAATAAATTTCACTAATTTGTCATCATTTCTTTCTATTACTATTTTATCTGTGATGTTTGGCATGTGCAAGGAAGATACACAACCATGACAATAACCAGTGAGGCTCTTCAGGTCTGGATGGGGAAGAACAGACTTCAACTCAATCCTGACAAGCCTGAGTGACTGTGGCTGTTTGGTCTCCTAGAGTCAAGGGCATTGCCACCATTGGCCTCACTTTCCCATTCTAAACTGGTGAGCAACTTGGGAATACTTCTGGACTCACAGCTACTGCTCAAAGAGTGAGGGGTACCTCTGGCCTGGAGGACATTTACACAGGTTCATTCTATGTACCAGATGCACCCTTCCTTAACTTGAAGGTCCTTCAGTAAGTCACTCATGCCCAGGTCACCTCACCACTGGATTCTTGCAATATGCTCTATGTGGGGCTGCCCTTGAAGACCATCCAGAAACTATAGCTGGTTCAAAATGCAGCATCCCAAGGAGTAATTGTGAAATGAAGTGGTAACAGCCTTGAGGGGCAGGAGGAAAAGCCATTAACAAGACAATAGTCGGATAAAAGTAAATGTCCCAAACAAGACCTTCACAAATATACAGGGAGAGAGGGGAAAGTGTATTAAAACTTGCAGGATTCTATTGCCATAGCTGTACAATAAAAATAAAACTGACACACGTAACATTGGATTCCTAGTCTGATCTATCTTGAAGGGCTAACAGTGATGCACTTCTTGGTAGGCCCTTGTGTTACAACTGCTAGATAAGCTGCATTGGTTGCCAATCCAGATGCAATTCAAGGTGTTGGTCGTTACCTATAAAGCTTTATGGTATAGAGCCTGAATATCTGCAGGATCAAGTATCATCAATTGTAATTGCCCAGTACATTCTAGTAGACTAAGTATACTCTAGCTCCTTTTTTATCAAACACTGTCATCTTACAAAACCGAGGAAGCTTGCCTTGTACTATAATAGCCCTCACTTTCTGGAACAGCATTTCCCCAGAAATACAGACAGCATCCTTGCCTGAAGTTCTGAAAAGCTCTTAAAATGTCGTTGTAGTCTCAAGCCTATTTGTGGGGTCCCTGTCCTGGTTTCTTATTGTTATAAATATTCTATTCTAGTATGGGCTGTTCATGATGTTGTATGTTTTTTAATGGTATTTGTAAGCCATCGAGAGCCTAGTGGAGTGGGCAGCTACAATAAATTTAAGTAAATAATGTAATATTACGGTAGTATCACAAAAATATGCTGGAATGTGTGTGTGTGTCTGTGTGTATGACAGAGAAATACAGAGACACAGACTGATTATCTTTTATGAAGTCACATATTAATCCAACCAGGCAAGTACTACTGTTCACCTTAACTGTAATTAAATTTCTCTGGGTATTATCTTTTTAGTATTATTTGCATCTTCCATTTGGGGAAAAAAAACATGTGCTCTATCAGAAGCAGATTAACACTGTTTAAAAACACCTGGTGATTTCTGTGTGAAAGTAAATAATAAAATGCCTTTCTGAAATGTGAATTGCCAGCAATTCAAAATTCTGGTGATACTTATTTTCACAATCTGTATTGGCAAAAACTGGGAAAGACCAAAGAGAAACACTGAATTAAATCTTATCCAGAGTTTTGAGATCAAGATTAAGTCTTTATCAAATCAGTGAAATGTATGTCCCAATAAGCATTCACTCAGTTGGATTATAAATTATTGACAATGACTTGGAAGATAGAGACATGTAGAAGCGATTTTTCTCATATTGTATATTCTAGATAATTAATTTTTACATGTAAAACAAAAAAACAACAACCCCTATCTTTGTTTTTCTTTGCACCATATAAGATATTCCTGTTCTGAAGCACAATGTTATTCCTCAAACAAAACCATTTAAGGATAAACTAAACATAATTTACAGCCTAAAGACACTATGATCAAACATAGAAGACTGATGTAGTGGTACTATGGAAAAATTCTCATGCATATATTTAATTCATTATTGAGGGTTTTTTATTTCAACATATTTAGAGTAAATAATAGAAAAACAATCTTACTTGATCTATTCCTAAACTAATTTTCAGGAAACAAGATCCCCGGAAAATAAAAAATATTATAAGTGACTAGTAGAAGTGATCACAGTAGGATTCACTTATTGATGTCATGTATTGAAGCTGAGAGGAGGACATTTGTCAGTGTGTTATGTGATCACTATCAAGTCAGTTGGGTTTTTTTGTGTTCTTTCATTTAGTGAGCTTGTAAAATGTAATAAAATTAAAGTAATGGTGCATAAAGTTGACTGGTTGCCCAGAAAGCGAAGTAATATAGTATTATAAAGTGAACAAGGCTACAGTTATAAAGAAATTAGAAGAAAAATTGGCGGAAACATAACCAAAGGTGGTTTTTCTAAGTTTTAGAAGAGCTATAAGGAGACTCAGTTACTACAAAACCAACTGGTAAAGGCAGGAAAAGATGCACAACAGCAAGTGATGATAGAAGAATTAAGAGACTGTGCCTACCTGACAGAAGAAAATCATCTGGGTGTATGCAAGATGAAATGGTGCAATGCAATGTGAAGTTGAGTGCAAGGACTGTTCGGTGCAGACTGCAGGAATTTGGCCTAAAATCTAGAATTTCACGAAAAAAGCCATTTTTATCTCTCAAACAAAGGTTGAAAGCACAAAACTGGGCTAAAAGCCATGTTATCTGGACAGAGGAACAATGGGACAGTGTTATTTGGAGTGATGAGATCAAGATCTCCCTGTTTGGTAGTGATGGCATAAAATACGTAAGGAGACACTTTACCCAAAAGGTTTCCACAATTTTGGCCACTACTGTATATTCAGCCTATTTCTTGATAGAACAATGCAAGATAGACAGTACCACTACCACATGGATCTGCAATTGGGTGACTGCGTGGTCCTCAATGGAACTATATCTACATGGAGGAAATCATGCAATAGGGTACTTCAAGGTTCTGTCTTGGGCCCAATGCTCTTCAACATCTTCATAAATGACCTAGATGAGGGGATTGAAGAAGCACTCATCAAATTTGCAGATGATACAAAGCTGGGAGGAATTGCTAATGCTTCAGATCTAATTCAAGATTCTGAAGAACCTTGACAGATTTGAACATTGGTCCCTATCCAATAAAATGCAGTTCACTGGCAAGAAAAGTTAAGTCCTTTAGTTAGATAAGAAAAAAAAATAGATGCACAGGTACTGGAGAGGTAGTACCTCAGAGATGAAATCTAGCCAGTCCGCACCGGTTGAGGTGAACCGGTAGGGAAAATTTTGATTGGTTCGGAGAACCGGCAAATATCACCTCTGGCTGGCCCCGCCCTTGCCT
>JANHFL010001051.1:164835-180654 GCA_032468155.1 Oxyrhabdium leporinum
ATAAGTTGTAAACCGCCCCGAGTCTTCGGAATGGGGCGGTATATAAATGTAAAAATAAATAAATAAATAAATAAAATCTGTTTCCTGATCATACAGTGTTGTCTCCCTATTCATCCTATTCCCTAGAGTGTCTCTGCAAATGAGATCTCCTCGCCAAATAAAAAATTAATCGAAATAGAGATAGCTGTTTTCTTCAGTGCTTTACATTTGGTTTCAGAAAGCTGCTTTGGAAGTAGTAAGAGTGCGTATACAACACCTGTCAGCAACTTTTTAAAGCAGCCCTGGCATTTCTCAAAATCACACTGCTCCCTTCTTGAAGAGATAGATGTACGGAGATGGTCTTGAAGGAAATACGCATCAACCATATTAGCCTGGGAAAATAGAGAAGGGTGAGAAAGAAATTCTTTGGTATAAGAGGAAGGGAAGAAAGGAAAAAAATACTGTCGAGCTCTCCAGAACTTTTTATTATAGCTTGTATCAAAAAAGGAAAGTGATAGTATTTGCTGAAGTGTTTTTGACCTGGTCTATCTTAAAGGGCTGACACCTCTAAAGCTGCAGGGAATGCTGGCAAAACATATTCGTTTTGAATAATTGCACATAGTTACTATAGTTGTATTCCACTATTTGAAGGCATGCTTTAGAGTTAAAAATGTAGGCTGCAAAGCCATAGCAAATAGTTGCCTTATACTAACTGGATAAGTTATATATTGTCCTAAACCATAAAATAGCTTAGCTGCCTCTGGCATAGAGTCTGAGTGAACCCAGCCAATGTGTTTGGTAAATTGTGATTTATGTCTTAGCTTGCTATGTACACCCAGCGAAGTGTGGTTTATTCAAGGAAGCATAGCTTAGATGTGATTATCTAGATACCGAGTCACTGTACTGAGACTGTTAGAACATTTGTTCATTTTTATTCATTTATTAAATTTATGCTGCCCATCTTACCAATAAGGCAACTTTGGGTGGCTTATTCTAGGTGGTTATTCAAATATTCAACTTATTGCAGTGTTGCCTCCATTAACTGGCAGAAAACCCCAGTTTCACTGGTAGGATACTAACTGGAACATACAGAACAGATTTACATCTCCTTCATTGGGTGCCACAGTGTTTCCAAGTTTAAAGGTACAGGGAATATCTGCATACAGTAAGCTCGTAACTTTTTTAATCCTTAAAGTCCCATATCACCTGGGATCTGACCATCATATTATTTATATTTCATTTTTCTAGACTGCACATCTCCCTCAATGAGGGGTTCTGAGTGGTGTTTTTATTAAACTTCTGGTCTTTAATATCTATTGGGATCTGGTTTATTAGCATATCTTCCTTATGTTTTGATGTTTGTCAATGGGATCTGATGAGACAGATTTTTTTCAATTGCAAAGCTGAGAAGGAGTGTCACTGGCGTTAAGATACACTTGGCTCCCATTCATGCTCAACAATACCTTTAAAAGAACAGTCTTTTAAAGACAAAAATCATTATCTTTGTGTCATTTTTTTACTGGTTGTGAACTGCCTGGTCATGTACCACCATAAAGATTTTTCTGAGCTGGTTGTTAATTTAAATTTTAATAATTTTGGTTTTGCTTCTATCTTTGTAAGTTGTTGGTCATCTTGAACATTTTTATAGGAAGATGATATCAAAAAATATTTGTCAGATACAAATCCATTTAAAATTTAATGCCACCGTAATTTTTCCTTGGCTAAAAGGGGGGGGGGGGGAGAATATTTGCTCTAGAAAGGGGCAATAAAGTGTGCAGTCTGACTCTTAATTCATTAGCAGGGAGCCAGCATTACATGTCATTTTTTTTACTGTATCAAATATAATCTTCAAGCAACACCCCCTATTTCTATTTAATTTTATTGTTTTAGACAGCTTGATTCACTATGGTTATGATCTTTATATGTCTTATCAGTGCCACCAAACAAAAATAGATGGAGGAAGAGAATATTTTAGAAAGTGCCAAACATTTATAAGAAACAATTATAAAGAAAATTAAACTTCTGAAGGATAAATGGGCAAATCTTTTTTAAACTTTGAAAACAAACAAATTCCCCTCAGATGAGTTTAAATCTATCACTTCATTAATACTTTGCTGTACTAGTAAAAGTCATTCAAAAGCAGCTACCTCTCTCTCCTCTAGATAGTATTTCTTAAGGACAAAGACATTTTTCCATCTATCTTAATATAAGAAAGGTTGATGAATATTATTTTTATAAAAGGTGACCTCCAAAGAATTATATTTAAAAAGAAAATGGGATGTCAGCACACACTGCATCTTTTTGAAAGGAAAAGAGGCAATTATTCTTCCTCTATTATATGGCATCATTTTTTTAAAAAAAGAACTATGGTTTAATGGTTTAATTATTAGGACCAGATTCCAGTCATACTCAGCCATGAAAGCTCATTGAGTGACTCTAGGCCAATCATATCTCTCAACCCAAATCACTCCAGAGAGTTTTTGTTGTGGGATGATTTGGGAGACATGTCAAGTTGTGGCCTTGCAGAAAAAGACATACAATACAGTAACATTGATAAATTACTAACAAAATTAAGAAAAAAATAGTTTGTTACTTTCCTTCATCTTATAGGACACTGAATATTATCGGATTTATTTTAATTCAGCTCATTAAAAGCTTTTAAAAACCAAGATAGACTTCGTAAGTCTTCATGGATAGCTACAGAAAGACTGAATTTTAAATCTGATGCACGCTGACTTATTAGATAAATAAGTCCCATCTTTTCTATTGCTGAGCTAGTTGACTTGACTAATCTCAAAATGCTAGGCAGGATCAGACCATGGATAAACATACTTTGGTTAAGTAAATCATTAATCCATACTTTAAAAAATGTATAATAGAGGAAGAATAATGTGCCTATTTTCCTTTCAAAAAGATGCAGAATGTGCTGATATCCCATTTTATTTTTAAATATAATCATTTGGAGGTCACCTTTTATAAAAAGTTTAGGAAGTAAAAATATTCTGGGGGGAAAACAAGAATAAATGGTTTTCATCTTGCTAAAAGAACCATATGGATAAGTCCATGAAGTAAAAAATCTCTTCTTCTAATCTGAAATGCCATGACATTATTGAAGAAAGCAAACAAAATAGGATAAGGCTCTGCCTGCTGGCTTGAAAAATTAAACAAACATATATACTAACTCACTGCCTAAATTAAATTATCAGTGTATTGGTAATACAGACATACAGAAATAAAATAGACATCCATGTTTTTATATATAATTGGCACCAACACTTTGCAAGGAATCCTTTCACTTTTTATTTTACATTAAAAAAAACCCCAACGTAGGAATCAAAAAACATCTATACCATACAGTATCTGAAACTACATCACCCCTTTTCTTACTGGGTTAAGTTGTTACCCCACTGCAATAATCAGAGGTGTTTACAGCAAGGGACAAATGACAAAAGCAGATTTTTGTAACACAAGCACTTTCCCCTTTTTACATGCATTGTGATACTACATACAAATATGAAAGGAATAATGCTTTCATCAGAATAATGTATATCTACAAAAAGGAGCAGAGTTTGCATCACCACAACGTGGGATACTGCAGACCAGTATGGCAACATTACATCTATATGACATTTTTTCAATCTTTATTTTGCTGTAACAGTAAAACCCTTTCTGAGGGAGATGGGCAGTTTAGAAATAGGAAATATAAATAATAAAATAAAAACAAATTCGGCAAGAAAAAAGAAACAGAGATGACAGAGTGGACCAAGGGTCATTCTAAGAGATAAGAGTTTTAAAGATAAAATGAATACGATTAAGCATCTGCAAAGTATTCATCCTGAAAAAGGCAAAACAAGAATCCAATTTACTTTGGGATAAGGATTCTAAGGGCTGCAAAGGGATGTTGCTAGGCTGTGGATTTGATATCTATAGATATTAAAAGATCCACAGTTCCATAAATTCTCTGTATCTCAGACTTTAGAATTTGAGCCAGAAGTACTGCAAGTATTAAAAAGCAAAATTAAAGCTAGCATCTTATTTATTAAGAGCCGCGGTGCCTCAGTGGTTAGAATGCAGTATTGCAGGCTACTTGTGCTGACTGCCAACTGCCAGAAGTTCGGCAGTTCGATTCTCAGATTGACTCAGATTGTTGGGGACAATATGCTGACTTTGTAAACTGCTTAGAGAGGACTGTAAAGCACTGTGAAGCAGTATATAAGTTTAAGTCCTATTGCTATTAAAAATGTTTGGCCTTTAGTATTGCTAAGTAGAACTTTATTAATATTATTGTACTACTTAGTAATTAAGTACGTAATATTACTAATATTTGTATTACTCACTATTAGCTACCTGATCAAAGGGATATATTGCTAACTCTGAAATCTGGCTGGCTGGGTTTCAGGCCCTGCATCAATCTCAAGAACATGGCTGGCAGGGTGGCAAAATAATTCAGTCCTTTCTGGGCTGCTAGACCAGGTTTATGAACTGGTGGTAGAGTTCCCTGTCTTTTGATGCTGGGTAATTTCAACATCAAATGATGAGGGTCATGGGTCAAATTAAGCTCAGGAGTCAATGGCTTCTATAGCAGCCACAGGCCTGTTTCAGTGGAACTCAGAAGCAACACATGAAGGTGGGCATACTTTGGACTTTGCCTTTGTTTCATGCCAGTAAACTGGATGGGGAGGGGAATTACCCCCATAGTTAGTTCACTTCGTTTTCTACCTAAGATTGACTGATACTTGGTACCTCCACTGGGACTGAACCTATTTGAATGGTTCTTCCCAGGTACCCCATGAATCATGATGGCTTCCAGCAAATGTTTGGGGAACTTCCTGACAAGCTGATGGTGAATTTGTTGAGGGACTGGTTCACTATTTGCATTGTGATGTGACCTGGACCCTTGATGAAATCACATGAGTGGTCTTCCTGTCATCAAAACCCAAATGGCTCCTTGGTTTACTGAAAGCCTGTGGGAAATTAAATTACATAGTGATGCTAGAGTGCTGATGGAGAAAATCAAGAAGTCAATCTGATCGAGCATTAATACATGCCTGATTTAGGACTATTCAATGGCAGTGTGAGATGTGAAACACTATTTTTTCTTCTCTATTATTGAATCAGTGAGCTGTTGTTCTGAGGCTGTGTTTCAGATTAGGAAACAATGAACAAGAGCCCTCCTATCACACCCCCAGTTGGCATTATCAATTAGAATGTAGGAGAGACCAAGCTGAGCCCAAGGGAGGAGTCAAGCTCCTCACAGCAGATCTTGATTGGAATGAACACAATGCAGGAGGGGGAAAGCAGCATAGAGGAACCCATGGAAGTGGAAGGGGCCAAGGTGGATGGGTGGGTGAAACGTGCCATCATACCCATAAAAGATCTAAGCTCCAGCCCACCTTGAATTTTATTGACATTTAACTACCGCCAATTTGCTTAGTAGTTCAGGTTCTTGTAGAGAGCTTAAGCTTGCAATAAACCTTTATATTCATTTGAAATGCCTGGATTTCCTGATTTCTTGCATTTGACAATAATCTGAACTATACCTTGTACACCAAAAAATGTTACAGACCCCGGAATACCCAAGCCATGGCTTCAGATCTCAGAACTGCAGCAACAGCAGCTTTGGGATCTGAGCCAGTCATACACTCTTTTAGCATACTTTAAGATGGAATAGAAGACGAAGTAAGGAATTTAGCAGCCAACGTTCACCAACTAATTCAGCAAGTACAGATCCTGACTCAACAAGGGCTTCTGCAACAACTGAAACCACCTGCTCTCCCACCTAGGCACAACTGTCAGTTCCTGCCATGCTCCCATGTTCTCACCGGAGAGTCTGATAAGATGCGAATACAAAGTCTTTATCAGCAGCCAACAGCAGATCAAGAGTCACCTTCATCCTCATTCTTTTAATCGACTCTGCTCCATTTCCACTCATTGAAAGCAATGACCCCATCCATTGTCAAAGTTCCCCACAAGATTTAGAGAACACTTTGGTCTCCAAGGGAAGTTTGTCAAATTATCCTATCCAGATGGAAACTTTCTAATGCATCCGCCAGCTACACTAGGGCAACAACTTTGTTGAGAACATATGTTAAAGACTTCAAGCCCCTTGCAGCAGATCTTGATTGGAATGAACACAATGCAGGAGGGGGAAAGCAGCATAGAAGAACCCATGGAAGAGGAAGGGGCCATGGTGGATGGTAGGGTGATATAGGAGATGATCAGGTTGAGCCTGAGGGAGGGGTCAAACATGCCATCAGTTTCCAGTCCCTTCATACCCACAAGAGATCAAAGTCCGGCCTACCTTGAATTCCATTGACTTTTATCTACTGCCTTTATCATTTCAACTGTCTGGATTTCCTAATTTCTTGTGCTTGATATTAAACAGCATTTTAACGGCAAAGCCACCTCTATTCACTTCTCATCTCCTTGTGAGCAGGATCAAGGACATTTATTGAAGTATCAACTGAGTTACCTGGATTCCTTCAGTTACCTGAAGTCTCCCACTATGTGAATAGTGTGCTAAGACATCTTCTGTCACTTATGGACTGGATCGCTGCCCCTGCCAGTTCCTTCAGACAGCAATCAGGGAAATAATTCCTTGGATCCAGGAGATGGTTAATACCTCATTGAGGGAGTGATACTACAGTGGTCAGAAAGCTGTGATAAGCACAATAGATGCCTTAAACCTACTGCCATTTTTCTCCCACAAGTAATAAAAGATCTGAAAATGTTAGTTCTGTCCTCTCCAATGACATCCCAGCATCAGCAGCCCAACTCCCTAGAGAAAGACAAAGTGCAAATCCAAGCTGGAAAAGATTGTCTATTCTGCTACAATGTATTAACTTCATTATACCAGCTAGCATGGAAAACAGATGTGCATCAACTACCCAGGGACTGAGAGGAATAGTGAAAGCTAGAGAATTGAAATACAGCACATTCTAACAACAGTATTGGGACCAGGCAAAACACCGCAACTGTCAATATTTTTGACCCTTGAAACATAAAGGGATGGTAGGTGTTTATGTAAGTATCAAACAATAACAATAGTAGTACCACCTGTGCTGGAACTTGCAAATAAATTGCTTGTATTTGTAGGTATCTTCCCATTATTCAGCTGTTTTACTCTTTTCAGATGAGACTTTCCATGGTAATGAAGCTGATCTTGTGCTGCTGAGTTCAGCTGAATATTGCACACATCACAGAAGGAAAATATCATCTTCTTTTTCTCTTTACTTAATCGATAGTCTGGCCTATCATATCTCTGTCCTTTATCTTCAAAGTCCCTTCGAACTGCTGATGGATTCATATTTTTATCTCCAGCCATGCGGTCAGGACATATTGGATGCTTCATGTCTACAAAAATGAAGAAGGGGATGGTGGGGGAGAGAAAAAGAGAGATAATATTGAGGCTGAAAACTAAATAAAATAGTATCATTTTAGTCCGTGTTTGAATCAGCATCTTCAGAAGACATGCTTTATTATATGCTGCACACTAAAGGATTCAATTTGGCTAATAATAAAAATAAAAATTATACAGCTTCACTGCTGCTAACAGTTCTGCAGAGACTGCTGTTCATGCAGAAATATAAAGGCCTATGACACAAGCTATAGTTCACCAGTAAACAAAAATGAATTCACATTTTTGCAAAGTACAGTCGTCATTATCTTCTTTCAGCAATTATCTTTCAGATGGCAATTTCTTTTTTTATTAGTATGAAAATATAATACAATGGTCCAATTTCTTTTATTCCCTCTTTTTCTTTTAAATATGGATACACCATTTCCCCAAAAATAAGACATATCCCGAAAATAAGCCCTAGCATGTTTTAAACATGCATCCAAGCCCTATCTCCCCCTCCCCACAAAAAAGCCCTACTTAAGAGATTGTGCGGTTGGCCGGCCATTCTGTCTGGCTGCTTGTGCTGCCGCAGCCACAAGGCAAGATGTGGTGATGGAGCTACCCCATGCGCCCCACATTGGCTTAGGGCCCCCACAGTCAGGCCATCCACACCATGACATCTGCCTTGCGGCGGCGGTGTCAGCAGCCATGTACAGCAGAAGCCCGTGTGGCCACGATCCCACTTCTCCTGCTTGCTCGTGGCTGCAACGGAGCAGGAGGCTGAACAGCGCATTGGTGCTGCATCCACAAGGCAAGGCAGGTGTCGGGGCGTGGGTGGTCTGGCTGTGGGGGCCCTGAGGTAAGCAGATGTGGGGCGTGTGGGGCAGTTCCATCTCCTGCGCAGCGTGGCCTCCTCCCCTCTGCGAGCAAGCAGAAGAAATGGGCCTCCATGTACCCTTAAAGTACATGGGGAAAAAATAAGACTTCCTCTGAAAATAAGCCCTAGTGTTTATTTTGGGACCCGGTCTTATTTTTGAGGAAACAGGAGTACATAATAATTGACTATAATGGACCAATGATAGAAACATTCATCCCCTCTTTCTAATTCATTGTCTTTTTTTAAATATTCCTATATAGAAATAAACACATATAAAATTACATATCACATTACTACCAACTGTTGCAAACTATTCAAGCATCAATTAAATTTCAGGACCAAGTTCTATATATTATATGTATACCCATGACCAGCTGTCAATAACATTTCCTTTGACTTTAATGCAGCATAGGATTTTATTAAGAGCAGCACCATAAAAGTAAAGCAGATATATTTTTAATCTAAATCTTTCTTAATATCACACAATTGCTTCAAAATAATACTGGAGTGAAAAACGTTTTTGTACTTTTTCTTTCCATTCTCATTCAATGTGATGCAACAGGAAATGGTGTGTGTTTATATACTGCATGTATATAATTATAATGTATTTATACATATATAATACACACACACACACACAGTGTGTGTGTGTATGAGAGAGAGAGAGACATAGATACATACACGCATATCACTCATAGGAGTGAGAAGGGATTTTATATGTTTACATCTATTTGTTTGTCATTCTATCCATCTATTTATCTATCAGAAGTAGAGGAAGAAATAAAATTCTCATGTGTAAAGCTCATGGACTAAGTTATCTCATACTGGAGTATGCATAGACCAATCCCATCTTTCTTTGTACATCCATTTTCTAGGGCTTCTCAGATTTCCTCACTGCTCATACTACATTAAATTGTCAAGATAAAATAAAGGAAATAGAGGCAGCTGGGGAGCCTGCAGGTTGAAGGAAGAGATAGATAATAAGAAAAACAATCAATAGCACCAGCACCTTCTACTATCTTAAAATATTAAGTATGCTTAAAAACCCAACTCAAAATTAAGACAACAGGTTTCTGCTTGCACAATAATAGTTTTAACTGTCTTCAAAATCAGCTCATAAGAAGCAGGAAACTTCCAAAGCAGATTCTGTCAATATGAGGGATAGTGAAGGAGGGAAACTGCTTCTTCCAATTACTAGTTATGCCGATGGAAACATTCTTCTGGATTTAACCCATCCAGTAAAACATTTTGAACATTCAAAATGTTAATTTTTCCTAATTTAATTATTCAAAAATGTATTTGCTTTTTCCTAACTAAACAGAAATTCTTGCAAATTTCTTTCTTGAAACTCTCAATTGCTTTTAAATGGGAATACATTGCAAGAGTGTATAGTATGATTTTTCCTTAGTGGTTTAATGTACTCAATGGATAAGCATATAAGGAAATCTTGTAATGATGATAATAATGCTAGACAGGTAGTGGGGTTACATGAGGTCTATTTTGAGAAAGGAATATTTGTTGAAATATGTGAAAATGTCCATGTATAAGGTCACACTACTGCCCATTTTGTAACATGGAAATGAAAATATGCCAGGGGAAAACAATTATAATGTAGTGGGAATAGTGTAAGGTACATAAGAATTACAGTAAAACAAGAGATGGGTCAAGAAAGGTTATAAATGAATCCCAGAATTATGACATTGGAAGGGATTTTGAAGGTATTCTAGTCCAATCCTTACCCATGAGAGAGATTATCAGGCAATTGGCTGCCTAATCTTTGCTTTAAAACTTGAAAACTTCCTGTGACAGAGGAGACTGTTTCATTGTTTAATAGTTTTCCCAATCAGAAAAGTCCTCCTTACTTCAAGTTTGTATCTCCCTCTCTAAACTTTTCACCCACTGGATCTTTTCCTACCCTTATTACTACAGTGCTTCAGTGCTACAGGCAATAAATCTACATTCCTTTCCCTGTGAAAACTTTTGAGAGACTACTATGGCTCCCTTTAGCTTTCTCTTCTTTTGGCTAAATACATCCAGCTCCTTTAGTTCTGCATAGGATTTAGTCTCCAAATCTCTCATCTTTGTTTTTCTTGGAAATCTTTCCAGGTTCTTAGCATCATTCTTATATTGTGGCAACCAGAACTGGACACAGTATTGTACAGGCAGCCTGACTAGTAATGCATAGAGCAGAATTAATCACTGCCTGTGATCTTGATAGGATATCTGTTGATGGAACCAAATACTGTATTGACTTTTTTCACAGCAGAAACATATTTTGGGATCAGACTTAATTTGTGGTTTACCCACGTGCTCATATCCTTCTTTTAAGTACTACTGTTAAGCCAGGTACTGCCTATCCTGTACCTGTGCACTTCTTACTACTGAACTGCAAACTGCAAGGTAGGGCCAATGTTCAAGACTGTTAGGATCCTTTTGAACCTAGAACCATTTTGATGTCTTAGCAATCCTCCCCACTTTTATTTGTCTGTAGAACTGATGGCTAGCCCTTCTATACACTCATATACGTCATTTATAAAACAAGTAAAGCATATAAGAAGTGTCTCTTTATTAAACTAGTGGCAAAACCAGAAAGAGAAGTAATAAATAGAAAGTACAAGTAGATGCTAAAATAAGAACAAATCCATAAAATTAACTTTAAAACATGGGTGTTCCATGGCTAATGGTGATGTCACCGTCTAATCCTTTCAACTCGGAAGTGCCTTAAATGGTGTCTCCAACATAAATGGGATTTTAAGACAACTGATGAAAGAATTGCCAAGAATCTAACCAACAATGAAACTTACTAGAAATGAAAGAACTATTAAAGAAAATAAAATTTGCAAAACAAAAAAAGTATTTGAACATTCAAATAAACAAGGATTTTAAGAAAGTGCCCAAATTATTGCATTCAAGATCAGAAATCACAGAATAATTGGCAGCTTTTTAAAATAAGCTACCAATATACTTGAAAAATAAATATATTCCAAGGCTAATACTGATGAAAGTTCACAATCTTGTCCTAATCCCAAACCTTAACCTTTGTGTAATAGGGACTTTGTTCACACGTTCAGTTAAAAAGTCACCAGGTAAACAAGTTGTTCTTTAAAAAAAAAATCCATTCTGTCAAGAGAATTTGATTAGTAATATTTTTGGTACCAATTATACAGGGTTTTTTTCGTACTTGAGATTCCAAGAATTTAATGCAAGTATTCAAACTGTTGCCTCTTGGACTTATATTTGATCCCTTAGTTTAGAGACCTTCTTTTGATCTGTTTAAGAGTGTTACCAATATCTACAGTTGTTGATTGGAAAAAAGAGAGAAACTACAGGAGATTGCCTTCACAACCTTTGATAGGCAAACAGACAAAATTGCCTGTTTCAGTAAATTGGCTGGATGGTCTTTCTCTCCTCTTTTTGAAAGTACTCCAAAGTATTGCGCAAACATGATTTAGCAGTGGAAAATCCTCACTATAGAGCCTGGAAATATCTTCCTTGGTTTCACTGAAGCTCCCTGTTATTCTTTAGTTCTGGTAATGAAATGGCTTTCCAATTTCTAATGTAGGTACACTTTTTTCTCTGTGTGTATGTTTATTCACATATACTGGTATATGAATGGCTACATACAGGAGGAAAGATTATTGGTTTTTTATTTTTTTTAATTAATTTATTATTATTTATTCATATGGCAATGACTCTTACAAGGATTACAATGTCCAAGGATTAAAACCAGTAAGAGAAACCAACGATCCAAATAACAAATGTCCAAAGTCACAGATATTTCAACTACTTAAAAGAACAATAAACAGCAACACGAAGCAGAGCTCATTCACTCTTCCAACTCAAATATCTGAGGGAACAGTCAGGTTTTAAAGCCTTAAAAAAGCTAACCGGGTTGGGTGATTTGGATTTCCAGAGAAAGACTGTTCCAAAAGGCAGGCAGTGTAACAGAGAAAGCATGCATGGCTTCTGAGTCCAGCATGATGACATTGCTTTATGGAAGGGATCCAGGGTATATCCTCCCTGTTAGTTCTTGTGAGGCAAACAGAAACAATTGGAAACAGGCAGTCCTTTGTAAAGCCTGGTCCAGTGCCATGTAGTGAGTATCAGGAACATCAAAATCAGGAAGTTAATAACACCGAGAAATACTAAGAATACCAAAATGTAGGATGGAAGTTTATATCATATCATAATCTTAATTTCAGCAATTTATCATGCATTTTTTAATGGAAGCTATGCGCTGCCAAGACAGCAGCCCATCTGTTAAGAATCTTTAAATGCTATAAGTCCCTCAAAGGCATGATATAACATTTCAACTAATCAGATTAAGTGCTTGTCCATCTCTGTTACCAAGTAACTTTTTATTCATAAGGATAATGGTGCCAGAAATTTGCTCATCTATCCTCATAAAAAGATCTGAAGTCAAATTTTCAGTGATCACAGTTAGCTTATATAAATCCTCTGCCTTAACATGATAATTTAAAGCAAACGCACACACACACACAAAACAGTCTATAATGATGATGTCTTCTATAAAATTAAGAAAATCATGATTTGTTCCTGTATTAAATCTGCAGAAAACGGCTTCATTGCTTTGGTTGATATTATAGTGTATTATTTTTTTTCACAACAGAAAGTCACAGATACTGTCAAGTTAAGAACTTAAGAGTAAAGTTGACACTGATTCATGTCAGTTTAATAGGATGGTTGATAAACTAAACCAAGAATGCTCTACAGATGTTTTGAATTTCAATAGCTATTACTCCCAGCCAATACAAACACAGTTGTGGCAGTTTAGTGCAAATTCTTTGAAGTAGGCCAGGCTGCCTATTCATGCATTAAAGAAAGCAAATATTTACCATGTACTTATGATGTTTTATTCCAATTCAGACAGATCTAACTCTAACTGTTTTTAAATTGGTTTTAATTTTTATGGGTTTTACTTTTAAAACGGGGTTTTAAAAGGATTTTTAAGTGTGAACCGCCCCGAGTCCTTGGAATGGGGCGGTATATAAATCTAATTTATAAATAAATAAATAACTGGAATTAACTTACAGTTTTAGGAACCTAGGAACCATAGCTGCTCCTTTCTATTATAGATATTAAAAGGCTAGTAATTCTCACTTGATCAAATATTTTATTCCTGTTCAACTCTTTGAACCACACTAGCTATATACATCCTGTTGGAAAGTGAACTATATATTGCTTTATATACTGCAAGGCTTCAGTCCCCAACATTTACACACACTCCCTTATTTTGTCTCCAACATCTGCTGATGTTTCCTAGTTTCTTGCCTGTTCATCTGTCTTAATTCTCACAAGACTTTGCCAATGCCATGCTAATTGAGCTGAGGAGTCTAAAACATCTGGAGGGTGTCAGATGACCCGTGCATTAAGAACTCTTTTTAATTTTCTTAAGAATTCCCAAATAATTAGCAATAATCTTTTGGAATAAAAACAAATTAGTCTTCAGGATAATAAATAAATTTATACTAAATAATAAATTTATTACACATAAATTTTTCTTATTCACAGATGCAGATGAAAATTATACTATAATACATGCATTGATCTTTATAGGTGCCACCAAACTTTGTAGTTTAAATTTCTTATTGGCTTTTGAATAACTTTAAAAAAAAAAACACCATATAAATATATAGTAACAACAGTACTGGACAGGTGATATTGGAGTATATCATATCAGGTTGGGAAGGTTATAAAACGTCAGACAAAGAGCAGGTGTGCTCTTCGTCTTCTTTTAGGTTACTTTGATGAATTGGCTGGAATCATCTAGAAAACACTGATACATCCCAAAGCTGTGTTTTCCTGAAGTCTTTTGTTTGGGAATTTGGGCCTTCAAAACTTGTTTTGTTTTGTTTTTTAAAATAAGATATTACAGCTTCTTTGTAGTGTTGCGAAGACATTACAAATTTAATTCTCTGTATCTGCCACTAAACAAATGTTATGCATCTTCTCTGATAGCCTATGTTATCATTTCATGAGAAATAATCAGATCTACAGAGAACATGGTTTGAACCATTCGGGGTAATGAATTCCACCGGGTTAGCACACTGTTATTGAGCAGGATATAAAAATGCCTTTTGTGCACAAAGTCCAACAATGCTGACAGCAACACTTGAGGGCTTCTTATTTTCCTCAAGGAAGTGGTGAAAATATTTCTTATGTTATATATAAAGGATATGATTCTTTACCTTGTTAGATAGCAGTTGGCGTCAGACAGCAGGAATACTGCATGGACAGAAAAAGATTAAAATTAGAAAAATTATCATTGTTATAAGAAACTGATGCTTACATAAACAATAATACAGATATCATTTTATTTTAAAGTTATGGTTAAAAAGCAGCCTTTTCCCCCCCAATGGATTATAATACTGGAGTCTGGAAAGGGCTGCCTCTGCTTTTCAGAAGCAAATTTATGACTTCTGTGGTACTTCTTTACTTAAGAGGCATTATGCACAAAAAGAGCCTTCCTCCTACAATGTAAATTATTGACAGAATTTTACACTGGATTTTGTAGAAAGGGTTTGAATCTCATCCCAGAGAGCATTTGAGCATCAGAAAATCAACAGATTTTTGATTCCTATATATGTTCCCCTTACTTGAAATGAACCTAAGATCTATTTAAAAGATTTGGCAACTGAAAACTATAACATTAACTTGCCAGTGTTGTTTAGGTTAACGCTTGTGAAATAGCAATTTCTTCACACAGAGATGGAGATATTATGTTTTTTCAATGGTGACCCACAGATAATTAAACAGTCTCTCCAATCTACTTTAAGCAAAGTTATTTTAAATGGCAAGTGTTGTGCCTAAAGATGTTTCATCATCTGTGTTTCTGTACTGGTTGTTTTTTTGCTACATTTTTAAATACATTATTGTTCTTAGCCTACTAACTGGAAGCGTGGAATATATAGCCTTTTATATATGTATAAAAGATGAAAGACAAATCCATTAACAAATTATAGTGCAAGGGTTTAATTGTGAAGGCGTAGATAAAATAAAAAGCTAATGGGAGGAGAAGTCAGACACAAGAGTGAGAAAATGACAAATGCTTTCAAACCATCTGAATGTTTGGAGAATGAGGCTTTTTCCACAGAGGAAAAAATGGCAGATTTAGCCAAAGAAGGGTAGGGCGTATATAAAAAAGAAGCATCATTAAAAACAAACAATCCCTCAAACCTTGTTGATTCCTTATTGTTTTGCATCTGAAACCTAGAAACTTTTATTGAGCATATTCTAAAACATATGCAGGCCTTTAAGGAAATATAGATAGTTCACCTCTAGCCTTGTAAAACTGCAGAAACTTTTTGAACTTGCAATTGTTAAATTGTCTGTAATTTTTGTATTTATTAAGTATAGAATAAACACGTACAGAAAAAGTAAGAGAAATTAAATGGCTTAGTTGAAGTTCTGTTCCATTACATTACTATTCTGTTGATCAAACAAACACATTGACCAGATGGAGTACAAATGAACATTTGTCAGATGCAAACAAATTGTTATTATTATTATTATTATTTGAATTTATATTTTTTATTTATTTATTTATTTTTACATTTATATACCGCCCCATTCCGAAGACTCGGGGCGGTTTACAGCTTTATAA
>JANHFL010001055.1:13591-27366 GCA_032468155.1 Oxyrhabdium leporinum
ACGTAGCAAAATTGCCTTGGGGCTATGTAAAAGTAAATACTTGCAGTTGATCGCCCTGTTTTCACTTCGTCTGGTCCTGTGTTAACTTTATTTGAATCCCATCGATCGCAGCGGTGTTCGCTGGGTCTTGTTCTGCAACCGCAGCTGCTTCCTGGGTCCGGATTTCGAGCGGATAATAAAAATGGGGGACCCACGCCCTTCACGCTCCTAAGACAAAGTCTTAGGGCGCTCGGGGGGCCCTGCCCTAATCCGCTCTAATCTGCCACCCCTCTATTCCCGGGGGGTGGAATTATAAGCCGTAAAAACAGCCGATAGGCGCTGTTTTTTTCGGCTTAACGGAGTCCAGGACAGACCGCTCCGAGAGGGGCAGCCTGCAACCCAGTGATGTCAAACCGGAAGTCCTCCATCTGTCTTCTTCTTGTAAGGGGTCAATTCTTTTAGAAGTTGTTTGATCATTATTATGTTCAATTTGGGCATATTCTTTTTTGCAAGGTTTCAGGTTTTTCATTTTGTGGGTTGAGTTTCAGAGTGGTTAGAGTTTCCTCTAGACCCCTTACTTTTTTTCTAGTAACTTGATTAGTTTGTATTTAGTATATATATAGTTTGGGTATTCTATGGGCATAAGTGTACACATGGAACATGTTCTGCAGATCGCAATAGTATCAGTTTCTTCTTCCATGAGTGGATTTTAAAAAATTGAAAGTAGTTGACTGACCAACTGCATTGAGCATGGAACTACAGCTACCTGAAGAGAAGCATGCCGTGGTGTACTTGAAGGTTTTGTCTTCAGCCCAGTACTCTTCAAGATCTAGATGAAGGTACAGAAGGGGAACTCATCAAATTTGCAGCTGACACCAAGCTAGGGGGAATTACTAATACTTTGGAAGAGAGATTCAAGATGATCTTGACAGATTTCAGCATTGGGCCCTTACCAACAAGATGCAGTTCAGTGGTGAGAAAAGTAAAGTCCTGCACTTAGGAAGGAAAAAAACAAATGCACAGCTATGGAATAAGCAGTACATGACTCAACAATAGCAACTGTGAGAAGAATCTTAGAGTCCTGTTGGACCATCATTTAAGTATAAGGCAAAAGTGTGCTGCCAAAAAAGTCAAGGCAGTCCTGGGCTGCATCAACAGAGGGATAGCATCAAGATCATGCAAAGTGATACTGCAGCTTTATACTGCACTAGTGAGACCATACTTGGAATACTGTGTCCACTTCTGGTCATTATGATACAGAAAAGATGCTGAGGCCCTAGAAAGAATGCAAAGAAAAGCAACAAAGATGACAAATAGTCTGTAGGCTAAGCCATATGATGAACATTAAGGGAACTAGGTATGTCAAGCCTAACAAAGAGAAGGATTATGAGAGACATGGTAGCTGTCTTCTAGTACTTGAGGGGCTCTCACAGAGAGCAGGGTTTGAATCTCCCTAGCAACTGAGGGCAGGACAAGAAGCAAGAGATGGAAGCAATCTGGAACTAAGGAGAAATTTCCTGTCATGAGAACAATTAAACATTGGAACAGCTTATCTCCTGGAATCGTGGGTGCTCCATCATTGGAGGTCTTTAAGACAAGATTGGACAACAATTTGTCTGGAATGCAATAAGGGGAAGGGCTTTGACTAGAAGATCTCCAAGGTTCATTGCAGCTTTATGATTTTGTGATTAACCTTGGTGAATGTTATTATAAGTATTCACTCTGGCCCAGGAACTGTTGCTTTCTGCTTTCTCAGCTTGACTTCTTACACCAAATATGCTTCAGAAATGAATACTCCTTTGATGGCCCCAGTGCACTCTGATGGCCCTTACAGCTTGCCTTGGCAATTGCATGTGGCAAGGTCACCATTGTTCTAATTTTTACTATTCAGATCTTTTATGATTCATGAACCATAGCTTATTAAAAAAAAAGTACAAATACATTTTTCACTCCCCCTCTTGTCCATTGAAGGAAGATTATTGATTCATAATGCATTCTCCTGGGCAGGGAATCATGTCTATTTCATTTTGCTTTTCTATATAGACCATTATATTCTCTTACTTAGCCTGGCTACTCCTGTTACCATTGGCAACAGCACATTCTACTATCTTGGAATTGTAGAGTTTTTTTTAAATGTCCTCCATGCTAGTAGGCAGAGAAAACTGCTTTTGGTGAGATGCTCTTCGTTCCACCGTAATTATGATTAGTCATGGTGACCTAGCCAGAGCTAAACTTACTTACTGAATAAAAGGTTTTGGACAGCTTGCAGCCTCACTTTGTTTAGGAATACTTCCCGGCAGATGAAGCTTACTTTCATGGCATGCTGACATTCCTTTTTTTTTGGGTGTGTGTGTGTGTGTGTGTGTGTGTGTGTTTTGTGCATTATCCTATATACAAGATTTCTCTATCTATACTAGGGAACATGGGATGCTAATAATTTAAACCCTAATGTTAAATACTTCTTTGATCATGCCCTTACAACTATTTAAATTCACCTCTGTATTTTGAGGTGCTGGGTCACTTTTGTGAATGTATGTCAGAAGCTATTGCAAGGAAGACAGTGGTTTTAATACATACAGCAGTTCTATTAAATACAAAGTTGGAGTTATGTTTGTGGCTCCTTTAATCATGAGCTAGCATTTATTATTAAAGAAATTAAACTTTCTCTATTTGGAGACTCCAGTGCATAATTAGCAGATTTGCTGATGATTCACAAAATGCTTGTGCAAGCACCTACAGGAATTTTATCCTTTTTGGAGGTTAATTCTGCAGCATGATTGTGTAAATTTTAAAAGAAGAACTTAGGTAACTAAATATGGCTACTTAAACACTCTTCATTGAAATCTAAATGATGTCCAATATGTTTCAGCTCACTGAACAAGTTTGACTGGTGCAAAGAAGGCTGCCACACAGATATGGGTCCAGGTATTTAGGTTCAGGTTCACTGTTTGGAGGCCTTAGATCCTATTTCCCAGATATGTAGAGTAAACATTAAATTACCCTAACACTAACGTGCAAGATGTGCAAGAAACTAATCAAGGAAAGAAGCAACCTAGAACTAAGGAGAAATTAGCTAAAAGCAAGAACAATTAACCAGTGGAATGGCTTGCCTTCAGAAGTTATGGGTGCTCCATCACTGGAGGGTTTCAGGAAGAGACTGGACAGTCACTTGTCTGGAATGGTATAGGATCTCTTCAGGGGTGGGCTTCAAAAACTGCAGCAATAGGTTCACTGCCCAGTTGCTGGGTGGGCGTGGCCATGGTGGGCGTGGCACAGCCAGCCTCCTGCACCATGGTGAGGGGGGCGTTTTTGCCTTCCCCGAGGTCCAGAGGCTTTCCTGGAGCCTCTGGGAGTGTGAAAATGGCCTTCCCTCGGGCTCCGGATACTCTAGGGAGACTGGAAATGATTTGTTTCCAGCCTCTCCGAACTTCTGGGAGGCCAGGTTTTCACCCTCCCCGGGGTCCAGAGGCTTTCCTGGAGCCTCTGGGAGTGTGTAAATGGCCTCCCCCTGGGCTCCAGATGCTCTGTTCTTCTCCCTCCCTGAGCCTCTGCGCGTGCTCTACACTTACCTGCATCCACAGTGGGCTGCGTGGAGACTCCTGGGAGGGATGGGAGGTACGGGGTGGAATGGGCAGGGCCAGCCAGGAGTGGGATTTGGGGGTTCAGCGATCCCCGCAGAAACTTCGCTAAGGGTATGCCCAAACCACCGTGAGCCCCCAGCAGCCTACCCCTGGATCTCTTGCTTGAGAAGGGGGTTGGACTAGAAGACCTCCAAGTCTCTTCCAATTCTGTTATTCTGTTATTCATCCTTTATTAGCTTAGAATAAATACAATGGGTGAGAAATGCAAGTGGCTGCTGTTGTAAAGGATTGAGACAGGTATTAATTTGGAAGAGGCTACTGGCTTAATGAATATTAACAGTTTTGTAACAATAAGCAGGCTTTTCTCTTTGTATTTTGCTTTTATGTTTATTTATCTCTTCCCCTGAAGAGATAAATCTTCATTTACACATTTTAATCTATATTTTGTCTTTTGACTCGTAATTGTTAATTTTAACAGTTTTGTGATTTGTAATAATGAGATGTGGGGAATAAGTATTATGCCTGTGGAAAATCTCAAATGAATGCCCCACTTGAGTGAAATTTGTGCAGAGAATTTTTATGAAACTATTTCACAAAAGCAGTGCATAGTTTCTCCACCCCAGCAACAGTATAACTATACTGCTTCACTTCTCCTCGCTTCTGAAAGTTCCAAAAGCCAGAGGAAATTTCTGTGCATGTGCTGAACATGCATAGAAACCTTTTGCAACACTTCTGGTCAACTACTGGAAGTTCTGACAGAGGTTTCTGCACATGTGCAATGCAGGCACAGAACTAAACAACAACAACAACAACAACAACAACAACAACAAAGTCAAAGTTGCAAGGCTAAGTGTATTGCACTGCATTGTACTGTACTGTACTGTACTGTATTGTATTGTACTATATGTGCTGCCCCCACTCACCCACACATCAGGGTTGGTGTAGAGCTTTATTCAGTCTGTTCCCTCAACTGTTCTATTTCAGGTTTTCAGTTAAACCCCAGCTGCAAGCTTAGCACAGTAATTCACTCGCGACCAAGTATACAACCAAAAGCAAAACAAACTTACAGCCAAACCAAAAACAATCTTGGAAATAAAGGTTTTGCCTGGGTAGGTTCCAAAAACAAACAGCCCAAAATCCCCTCCAAGGTCAGGGGCCTCCACTGAGGTTTGTCAACAAGTTCGGTGGTCCAAGTTTCAGGGCTTGCAAGGAGAAGTCACAGGAATAGTCCAATCCAGGAGTTGAGGGGGTCATTTTCAGCGAAGTCAGCCATGAACCAGCTCCAGACTAACCTTCCAGGCAATGGCCAATTAGTCCACCCAACAGATAACCAGCTGCTCCAAACATGAACATAAACACTCTCCACAACTGAATTAAATCCATGAGCTTCAGAGTTCCAGAAACACAAACAGACATCTCGCCATGACCCACCCACGTTGCTTCCAGCAATGCCTCCCTCTGCCTTATTGTGGTCCGCCAGCTCTGCTGGCAGCAGAATCGGTGAATGAGGAGGTTGGGGAGAAACTTGGGCCAGTTCTGGAGTCTGGGGAAGGCTCTGATGGATGCTCTGTGTCAGACGCAGAGATAGAGCCAGGGCCGTCCGACATTTCCCAGCCACCGGAGAGGCAGCTGCCTTCAGAGACTGATATGAGTGAGGAGGAAGAACAGCTTGAGCCTGTTCCAGATGCACGTATTCGCAGAGCTGTTAGGACAGGGGAACAACGGAGGTCAGGGAATCAACTCAGGAAGCAAAGCGCACGTGGATGCTGAATGGCCCCTCCCTGGCTGGGGGAATAAATAGAAGGAAAGGGGAGTGTTTGCCGGAGGAGATAACAGTTCGTCTTTCTGAAGACTTTGCTCATTGTGTTTTGTACCACAGAGACTGTTTGACAGAACTTAATTTGCAGCCTTTTGGCTGGGAGCTCACGGCCTTTGTCAGATCCCCAAAAAGTGAATCTGCCATTCTACCGATGGAGGGAGGGGAGATCTTGTATAACTTTCACTTTCCTACACTTTCGTTTTCTACTGTCTTTTGATTTTTTGAGAGAGGCCAGTTTCAGGCCCATTATCTATTCTTCAGGATGACCGTTTCCATAACATCTTTACACCTGTAGATTGGCCAATACCCATCACATCACAGGGAGGGATTTCAAATGCCTTAAATCTAACTGTATTGTTTAAGGAGCTTTAGAAGTTGCTTTCACTTTGTCCTGCTATCACTTCTCCTCAATAAAAGTATCCTGTTTGAAATATTTAGTTGCAAGAGTTCTGCTTTCTTGAGTAAAGGAGGAGAGGGAGGACCTGACAGCCTTGTAATTATCGCAAGGAAATGATAAGGTCTGTTGCTGCCATTAACTCTTTGAACGACTGTTGCCTGGACTTTTTGGTGGGTGAATGCAATTAATTCACCAGAGGTAAATAAAGAGGGTTTTTTTGTGACAAGGAGTCTGTTTCTTGCTTCTGCTAAGGCTGGGTCAAAGTACTTTCATTTGAGCCTACAAAACCATTGTATTTTGAATCATTAGTGGAGTTGTGCACATTTTGAAAACTATTCATTAAAAAAACGACCTCTTGGTGTACATTAAAGAAGACCTTGTTTCAAGCTTTTCTGCTGACTAAAAAAAGCTGTTGCTGTTTTAACAAGTCCATTTATTAAAGTTAATGCAGTTTTTAAAGAAGAAGTGCCAGCAAATTGTTTTCAAGTTCCAGTGGAAATTTGAAAAAAAATTAATTTAATGAATCACAGAGAGTTGCTGAACTTAAGTGATGCCTGAAGTATTTCATGCTAAGCTCTAAGAAGACCCTGTGAAAAGATGAAATTAAACTTTTTAACAATTAGTGGGATTCTTGCAAAATGGCAATTTTAGGTTGTATCCAAAAAAGTACATTTCTCACAGAGAAAGTAATGTTCTGCTTTATTCTACTTTTAATTAGATCCTATTTTAAATATGGTTTCCAGGTTTGGAAACTAATATTTCAGAAGGATTCAGTGAAGTTTGGAAGGTTCTCAGGCAGCTGAAAAAAAGTAGAAACTAATGAACAGAATGAACAATCTAACTACATTTAGTTTTAATAAGAGAAGATTGAAGTGGATATAGTAATATATTATATAGTAATCCAAATGCCTTTCTTCATCATTTCATGTTATCTCCTGAAGCACATATGTTATTGTGTTAAGAGCAACATCATTCTGTTTACTGTTCTGACAAAATCCTGATAACATATTTTCCCCTTTTGCTATTTTTGTTACAGGGAAGTTGCACGTATATTTCTATGTGTAACAGTATATGAAAAGAAAATATTAATTTTATAAAAGAGACACTTTTCACAGATTATTTTTAATTAATAATGTTGGTTCAACTAATACCAATTCCTTTTATACTGTATGTCTGTGCATATATCTGCCAAAAGGCAGATTCCAAGAAACAGGACCAAAAAAAAAGGGAATTGCTATTAGTTTTTGTTCTCTGAACAAAAAAATGATAATAGTTAAAAAACTGGACTGAAAGAGCTCAAGAGACTAACATTACTTAGGCTCTGTTTCCCATTCTTTGCTAAGTTAACTTCTGCTCTCAAAAAAGGCTTTTTCTAGCATGGCATAATATGGGAACAATAATATAGGAACAAAGCTAGAAATGAGCAGAGATCAACACAGAAGATGTTTAGATGTAAAAAGCCCAACCCATCTTCACTTTCTCAAATTAGCAACCTTTGGAACAAACTACTGTATTTACCAGAAAGAAACATGACCACAAATTCCAAACCACCCCCAAATCAATATGCTCGTTTTTGTTCAGTTTTAATCTTCACTTTCTCTATTTACTACTTACAGCTTGGCTTTACATCCAAGAAAAGATATTGTTGTCACTGGAAGTGATGATCGCTTATGGAAAATGTGGGCCTTTCCTAATGGGAACATTATCATGAAGGGTGAAGGTCACACAGATTGGCTTTCTGGATGCTGCTTTCATCCAAGGTAAGTAAAAATAGTGCTGGAAACCAGCATTGATTCTTTTGGGCCTTAACCTGTTAAAAGTGATTACTTTCAGTACATTGTAAATTTTAGTCCACGTGCTTCTGTATCAGATTTCCAGGTCTCATCAAATTTAATCTTTTAGTTTTATAATACCATACAGACAAACTAGATACATGTGAATGTCCATTTTATTTTAATGTTAATTTTTTGTCATTGGTGTTCCCTCTAGATTCTTAAATAAGCACACACATCAGAACAAATTTACACAATTTAGATTTCAGTCCATAAATAAAATATTCTCTGTACTGCAGCAAATCTCTTTGATCCTAGCTTGCTGTCCAAATTCACTAAATGTCTGTCTGGTTGCTAACAGTTGGAACTTTCCTCTTATCTAGCCTGCAGCAAGCCTTCAAGGAGTAAAACATAGATGCACTGTGATAAATATAAAATTAAGACTGTTCTCCCCTTTTATAAAACCCTCCTGAGAGGGGAAAATCTACTTTCCTGGTTGTCCACTTAGCATTTTATTTTCCTGGGTTTCAGATTTTCTATTCCTCATTATAGGCCAGCTACTTTCCATTAATGTTTTCAATGACTGAATTGCCTGAAATGGAAATTTCTCTACTTTTTCCTCCAACTTAAAAAAAAATGTAGTTCTCCACTTAGCATGCTGTTGACACCATGTTGTGGAAGTCATTTGCATTCTTCTAGAAAGTTTTTCAACTTTCCACAGGGCTATAGTCCTAAAACTCTCTAGTAGACTCCCATGTGGATACCGACCAGGTCCAATTCTGATTAATGATTCTGAGGTAAGATGAAGTTGGCTTGGTGCTGTCACTTTTAATTTATTATATTTATCAAGCTGGATGTATGAATAGTCTGTCAGAAAAAAAATATATCATCAGAGGAGATAATTTATATTGTATTCTGGTGAAAGAACACTGAATATCACATCTTTTTTTAAAAGCCCTATTTTCATGGGAAGATTATGGTGCACATATGCACAGTTTGGCTATTTCTATTATGTTCTTGCTTTCTATCTCTCAAACATATGAGATAGAAAAAAAAATTCTTCATTCCAAACCTTCTTTCCAATCTCCTGCTTCCTTTTGTTGGTCTGCTTCTTTAGCAAAGGCTTCTGTCATCAACTGGCTTGACATAGGAAATCCTTGAACACAAAGGTAGAAAATTATATTTCTTGGATGTCTATTTGTTATTGTTGATCAATCAGTCAATCAAATCTTTATATCAGGCAGAGACCAGCATAAAATGCAATCAAGAAAAGTTAAATAATACCATTGGAACTTGTAAAAGAGAAGTAAAAGATAGAATTGGTAACACAATACTAAAATAAAAACACTAAGGTCACTCTATAGGATTTTGGGGTAGATTTCTATCCTAGTTTTCTTCAAGGCAGCCTACATGGGGATCTCTTTTGCTTTATTCCTACAGTTGCAACCATGAGGTAGCTTGGGCAGAAAGTTTTAAAGCCAAGAGTGCTCTTGAACCTATCATAAATACACGTGGATAAGCCAAACATTTTGGGTTCCAAAATACACCTTCAAAATATGTGCCCTACTTATTTGCAAGTATATACAGTAGTTCTCCTTGGTCCTAGTCCAATTCCTTAATCATTACACAGTAGTGGCTATTTAAATACTCAAACAATATTGAAAAATTTGAAATAATAGCACAGAATCTTAATAACAATACTTTTAATCTTCCTTTGGAATTGATTAACAAATCTTGCTTGCATGTTCTGTCAGTTTGAAACTGAAGCTGATCATAACTCATCAAACTTATTATTTTTTTTGCATCATGGGTTGTAGTAAAAACTTGGATAATTGTCATATTAAAGGTTTGTTCATGAACTATGAAAGTAACATAATTCCTTCTTTGTTTTTTGTGACTGATAAATTTTTTCTGACTGAAAATGTCAAATTCTAGTCCATCTCAATGTCTAAAATGTCAGTCTCTAATTCATTATTTTAATCTTTCATTGTGTTGAACTTTCCTATGTTCATGCTTCTTATAGTTCAGATTCTATCTTTAATTTTTCTTTGCAGCTTCAGATGTTCAGAAGCATGTAAGAAGCATCAATGGCTTTAATCTAGCCACATCCTAAAGACTATTATTACTTGGAAAGACTCCTCAATCGCACATTGAGTGCTACCCACCTTTAGGGGCACAACTTTCAGCTCTATATTATTAGTCATATATTTTTTATCCATGGTAAAATGCTGGCATGATTTACTATTGCTTTCTCATGGAATGATGCCTTTGCTGATATCACTAAATTGATCTTCAATCTCCAGCATCTTCCTATTTTGTTTTTCATACAGTTTAATCTCCAGATCCCTAATTATTTTTGTTGCTCTTCTCTGCATTCTTTCTAGAGTCTCAACACCATTTTTGTGTCATGGTAACCAGAACTGATTCATCAACCATATTTGATTTTGTGCACTTCTGTTTGTCATGGCCCTGAGGCCCATAAGGGCAGTACAGCTATATCTGGTCCCGTATATCAGTTGGGATGGAAAGATTCCCCTTATTGTAATTGTAGTGCTGATATGCAAACTATTAAACATATTGTGCAAGATGACATGCATTCTCTGGTTCCCTAGAAAATGTGCATGAAGCAGCACCAGAGGTGATCACCTGGATAATTGAATTGGACATCCAGTTATGAGGCCACTGTTATACCCCCATAGAAGTTGTACTTTTAATTACTTAGACTGTGTATCTAGACTGTTTACTTCTCTTCTGTCATGTTCCCATCATATGCTAATTAATAATCAACTATATACAAGTCCAAAGCCTGGATAATGGGGAGGGTTAGGAAAAGCAATGGTGAACTGTAAAAATTCTCACCAGAACACTTTATGGCAATAACTCAACATGCCTCAGGTATGGATACCAACACCAGACCGTCCAGGCTGTATGGTAGCCTGGAAGCTACTGGAGAAGAGCAAGGGCAAGCATTTAGTAGTCAGGGTTTTTTATGACATTGTTGGAAGAAAGCCTTCAGGAAGTCCCACAATTGATGATGCCCATGACAAAAGGGATCACCTATGCTATACAAAATTATATCAAATTTGAACATGGAATGTTAGAGCCATATCCCTTGGGAAAACTTGAAACTATAAAAAGAGAAATGATTAGAATAGCAGAATAACAGAATTGGAAGGGACCTTGGAAGTGTTCCAGTCCAACTGCTTGCTGAGGCAAGAGACTGTATACCATCTCAGAAAAAGGTTGTCCAGTCTCTTTTTAAAAACTACCAGTGATGAAGCACCCACAACTTCTGAAGTCAAGCCATTCCACTGATTTATTATTCTCACTGTCAGGAAATTTCTCCTTAGTCTAGGTTGCCTCTCTCCTTGATTTGTTTCCATTCATTGTTCCTTGTCTTGCCTTCTGGTGCTTTGGAAAATAGTTTGACCCTCTCATCTTTGTAGGAGTCCCTCAAACATATGAAGAAAGATTACAGGAATTGGGTATGTCTAGTATAATGAAAAGAAGGACTAGATAGCACTGTTCCAATATTGAGAGGCTCCTACAAATAGCAACCGTTCTTCATATGTTTTAGCCTCCGCTCACCTAATCATTTTTGTTGCTCTTCTCTGCAACCTTTCCAGAGCTTCAACATCTTTTTTTATATTGCAGTGACCAGAACTCAATGCAGTATTCCAAGTGTGGTCTTATTAAGGCTTTGTAAAGGGGTACTAGAAGTTCATATTTTGATTCTATCCCTTTATGCCAGTAACTGCCAGTAACTGTGAGAGGGATCTTGGAGTGAAATGATATAGGATCTCCTGCTCGAGCAGGAAGCTGGACTGGAAGACCTCTAAGGTCCCTTCCAACTCTATTATTCTATGTTCTATATTCTATAAATAGTTAAAACAACAACCAGAACTGGAGACAGTTTCAAGTATGCTCTCGCAAAGTAGTATAAAGCAGTACTAATACTTCACATGATCTTAATACTATTTCTCTCTTGATGCAACCAAGGACTGCATTGACATTTTTGGCAGTTGCAGCATACTGCTGGGTCTTATACTTAAAAATTATTGTTAACATTTGTTGCAACTCTTAGTTCATTCTGAGCCTTAGCTTTCCTGACTTCAGCATTTGCAAATTCAGGCTACATGCTAGCATTCTGCTTTAGTTATGTATCCCGCTTTCCATTTTTATACTAATCCTTTTTTTCTTTTAATTTATCAGAGAGATCTTTATGCAACCATGCTGGCTTCTTCTAGGATCTCTTGTCTTTCTCTTTTAATATAATCATCCATCCGAATCAATCTCCTGCAGGATAAAGGCCTCTTTATTGAAGATTATGGACTGTAATCTACCATTCTGTCCAATAGTATGAAAGGATGAACTGCATACCTAGATTAGGTCTGAGAAAGAATAACTGGCCCAATCTCACCCAGCTGTCCTTTTTGCCTATGGGAAGACCAAAACCTGATCTCTCTCTACTTTCTCTCCAGTACTTTAACCATTGTATCACATTGGATTTCATATATATCTATAACACTACATATCTATTTATGATATTTGTCCATTTCCGTCATTTTCAAAGCACACACACATAATTCTTATAATGCTTTTAGAGTAACACTTTAAGAATAATAGTTAATAAATGGAATAAAGGGAAAATAGTTACCTATGAGATAGAGCTGTAGAGTATGGTGATATAGGAGTACTTTGAAGTAGTTGTAGGAACAAGTGAGTTCTTGTATCTTGTTTGAGACAGAGCATGTTGACCCACTTGGTAACTGATATTAACTGGTTTATCAAAATAGCCTCCATTATGTGGGAAATGCAATGATTGCCAGTAAGCCTTGAGGACCAATTAAAGAGGTCAGAATTATTTTCTCAATGCTTAACTTACATGATATCATAGGAAGAGGAAGCTGTGGCAATTCACCATAAAAGAAAGCAGGGTGATTGGGACCTAAATATCTGAATAATTTCTCCCCCCTTGCCATCCCCGACCAACATTTAGCTTTGCCCTATTTGGTAATGTTTCAGATGATGATTAAAACAGTCCTCTTTCAGAGAGCATTCATATTTATTTATGTATTTGTTTGTTTGCTTGTTTGTTTATTGTCATTAAAGTGCTTAATTACATTTAAGTCAGCAGTGGATTTATTTGTTGCTTTTAATATTTACTTATTTATTTGTTCTATGAATGGATGTTATTATTTTTTATTTATTATTTTTTATTTTTATTGGCATTTTATCTATATTGTAAACTACCTGGAGTCAGGTGGCATATAAATTCTGAGAATAAATACATTCTTTTTTAATTAGACATTTGATTAAACTTCTTTTTAAATCAGACTTCTGTTAAACTCCTATATGATGTAACAATAGTAATTCATGCAGATTTCCATTTTTTTCTTTATTTTTCCAATTTGTTAAACAAATAATTTTCAGGGAAGTGCTGATGTTGTTAAGAATTTAATACTGTAATGGAAATAATGTTTAAACATTAAAAGTTGTGTGTGTGTGTGTGTGTGTGTGTGTGTGCTTGGTTTAAACTATTATACATTTTAAGTAGAAAAAATAGTCTCCTTCTTGAAAGCCTATCTTTAAAAAATGGAACCAGTCCTCTGTTTATTACTGGGATCAGTAAGCTGAATTCCTCTTCCCTCATGTTTGGTTTGCATCTTACTCTGTTTTGTCTTTAATGTAGTACTTAAACAAGATTAGGCAAACTTTCCCACGAATTCCAATCAACAGTGTAATCCATTACAGAAATGTAATATTTTATATTTCTACTTTATAGTAGAAATATAAAGTATTACATTTATTTGAGCATTTGAAAATAATATATAAATAGTAATAATACTAGTAGTATGCAACATGGAGATTTTCATCATATTGACTTGGGAAATTTAATTGAGCAGCTATGTAAGAACTTTCCTAAAGTTCTAAATCAGATTTATGTTTTTCAATGACAGTGGATCCAAACTTGTTACTTCAAGTGGAGACAAAACAGTTCGTGTATGGGACTTCACGAAGGGTGGGTGCGTTCTGAAACTAGAAGGTCATAGCTATGCAGTGTTGGATTGTTCTTGGCATTCATGTGGTGATTTTATCGCATCTGCCTCTATGGATGAAACAAGCAAAGTCTGGGACCTGAACAGGTACGTGACTGTTTATAGTCTGTTTATTTTTTTACATGTGTAAATTTAAACGGGGCGGGGGGGGGGAGAAAAGAGTGGTAT
>JANHFL010001055.1:74264-84722 GCA_032468155.1 Oxyrhabdium leporinum
AGAGAGAGAGAGAGAGAGAGAGAGAGAGAGAATACAGCAATAGCAAACCACTTTCAAAAACCTTTCCAAGAAAACTGCAGAGACTTGTCCAGGCATTCTCCAAGAGGCAATGCTGATTTGAAGGCTATTTCAATATTATTTGTAACTAGCATTAATTTGTAAGGAAAAAACATTTGCCATCTATACTTTTACTCTTAGAGCTTATGTGAACATATACTTGATAATTAATTTAAATCCTTATGTCTAAATAGCAAACTCTTTGAAACATAACTGTTCTTCAGATAATATAGATTATATTTATTTTTGCTAAAGGTTTACCTAATATTTCTTACGTATACATTCTCAGTTTATCTGATTTTATCAATTTATCAATAGGAATTATAAAATGCTCCATTCAAACAGGAAAAAAAGATAAACTGTTATTATTGCTTATTACTACTGCCTATCTTCTAAAAGCTAGATATTGCTAGCCAGATTAAAACTAGATAACTGTAAATATCTTTTCATACTCTCGTAGCATGAGATGCTTTGAGTTGCAATTATCAGCATGACAATGACAGGTGATGGCTCTGTAGTTATACAGGCAGTAGAAGCCTCCAGGTTGGAAAGGCTACTATAAAAATTCTATCTAGAATAGAACAAAGCAAACAAATGTATGAACCTCGGTATGTTGCTGTTTAGAGGACTGGATTTATCTATTGTAATGACATCTGGAACATAGGCTAGTACAATGGATACAAGACCTTCCTGTGCATACAATGCATTCAGATTTGGAAAGGCTATTCATATGATAAATTATTAGACTTAAATCCATCTGAAAAACTGCCTGTCCTGATACTCGTATTCCTGTATTTTACCCTGCGATTTCAATATTTTGCATTAATGTTGCCACTATTTTTCTACAGTCTTTTGCTGCTAATTCCCAAACCCAATTAAAATGCAAACAGAAGAATATAAAGCTTGAGCTTTGATAAAAGGCAGCAAAATAAGTAAACCATTGGAGAGGGCTGATATATGACTGTAATGTGCACATATTAACAAAAATAATTAGATTATTAAAAATCTGACTCGAAATCTATAAGGTTCACCTCTCTTGAGCCATTAAATCAATGAATGCTGTGTCTTGCAAAGAACTTTTCCATAATGAATGTTGAGTTTCAGATTAAAATAGGTTGTTGTTGTAATTCTGTATCATTCTTTAGTTCAAAGCTATTACAATTCCTCTATTAATAGCTGATATAAGAGGAAAGTTAGTGCAATAGCAAAGGGGTTTACATAGAATCAAAATTAGTATGATCTGAAATATTGCACATATTTGATAGATTTGTCTTATGGAAGGTTCACAAGTAGAGGTAGATTTCCTGCAGAATATTTCTTAAGATGACCCAATCCACAATGAATGTTGCATGTCTCGGTGGCAAAGGCTTTTTGCAAAGACATCAAAAGGCTTTGCAAATGGAGGGAAGGCTTCGGTGCTTCAGATCTTCCCTTTATTTGCCAAGCCTTTTGCCGCAGATCTTGTCCAGGTCTCCGTTTGCAGAGAACGGAGGCCTAAAGTACCGTGAGATCACACAAGATCAATAGCGCAAGATCTCACACTACTCATTTTGTGTGATCTTGCGGTACTTTAGGCCTCCCTTCTATGCGAATGCACTGAAGGCCTGAAGCACCGAAACAGGCCAAGAAACAAAAGACTCACTAGATCTTCGCAAGGTGAGTATCCATAGGCCTAGTACCTGTGGAGACCTTGGGGGGGGGGGAGTGAATAGGCAGGGAGAATGTTGAAGAGTGTCTATGGTTGTTCATAAGAGTGAACAACTGCTGTGATGTTACAACATTTGTAACTTCGGGACTGTGTTGTAAGTACTTGGGTATTATGTCATAACTCTGAATGGTCGCTATAAGTGAACTGTCATAACTCAAGGATTACCTCTATTCTATCCTGTCTTTTACTGTACTACTTTTGATGGGTTGGACTGTTTTTTCCCCTTTTATGTAGACAGATGAAAAGAATGAATTAAGTAGTTCTATTTTCTTCCTGCTACCTGTCACCTCTTTGCCATCATCTCCCATTAGTGGTTCAATCAATTCCTTGACTTCCTCTTGTTTTTTTATGTGTTGAAAGAAACTTTTTAAATTACTTTTGGGGTGTATTGAAAGTCATAGCTCATTCTGTGCCTTAGTTTTCCTGACTTGCCAATAAGAGAACAAAGGATTCTATAAGTGAACCAGTGGCTAAAGGGTTGGTGTCACCAGAACTTTGGATTCCATGGTTACCTCCACGATGGACTTTTAGCAAGGGATGGCCTACACCTCACAAAAACTGGGAAGAATGTTTTCAGAAAATGATTGCTCAACTTATCAGGAGGGCTTTAAACTAAAATTAAGTGGGGAGGATAGCCAATCTTTAGGATCTCCGGGACCTACATTCAAGCAAAAACCTCTAGAAAACAAATCAAATAATGAGGTAAGAAGGGTGTCAGCCCTGTAGTCTTATGTGAGAGTCTACAGGGCTGCCACAGCGATGGTTCAGCAAGCTGTGGGAACAAAAGGGGGGAGGGGTAGATAGTGTGGGGTGTATAATCATAACAACATTCTTTCCCCTGGGAGCCAAGGATGTCCAGCTTGCACCTGGGAAGGCATGATAGAGGATGGCTGAAGTTGGGGTGTTGATTTGATTGGACCATGTGATGCAGAGGTGGATGCAGGGGAAGGAACTTTGGGTTTTACTTTGGGTGGGGAAAACACAGGATTTTAGATTCGGATTTTCCCCAGATGTGCCAGTATGACATCTCCAATAAATTTATGCTTTGAGGAAGAAGTCTGCCTTGGAGTTTTAATTCTGTTGGGGGTGTTACTTGGAATCCTGACAGAGGGATGGGAAGGAAGACAAACTCAAACACCAAATAGGAGACATAAGAAACATACCCAGAGTCAGACATAAAGATCTCAAATGCTTATATACAAATGGACAAAGTTTGAGAAACAAACAGGGTGAACTTAAATTATTAATATATGAAGGTAGGCATGATATAGTTGGAATCACTGAAACTTGGTGGGACAAAACCCATGACTGAAACATACTGATAGAAGGATACAAACTGTTCAAAAAAACAGACCCCATAAAAAGGGTGGTGGAGTTGCACTGTATGTAAAGGACCACTATATTGCTATAGAAATGTGCGAAACCAAAGACAAAAACCTTTTTGAATGCATATGGGTCAATATAAAAGAAAAAAAAAGAATGACATTGCCATAGGTGTATCTACAGATCATCCAACCAAGCAGAAAAAAATAGGTGTACGTTTTGCTAACCAATTAACAAATATGTGTAGGAAACATAGTACTGTAGTAATGGGGGACTTCAATTACCCTGACAACAACTGGAAGACTAATTCTGCACCAAGTGAGAAATCAAATAGGTTCCCGACTTACCTAGCTGACAAAGTTATTGTCCAAAAGATAGAGAACTAGAGGGACAGCCATACTGGACTTAATTCTTACGAACAGAGAAGAAATGATAGAGGGAGTTGAAACTGCAGGAACCTTGGATGAGAGTTATGATGTCATACTGGAATTCAACATAATGCAAACACAAGCAATAGAACACAATCATATCAGACTCTTAGATTTTAAAAGAGCTAGTTTTAACAAACTTAGGGAGAACTTGGGAAAGATTCCTTCAATGAAAATCCTAAAGGGGAAAACAACTCAAGAAGCTTGGGAAACACTGAGAAATATGATTATAAAAGCCCAGTCCAGCATAACACCACTGAAAAAGAAAAACAAGGAATCCAAGAAGAAACCAACACAAAGATTTCTCTGATAAATTAAAGGACAAAAAGGACAAGTGGAAAAAATGGAAAGAGGGACACATAAGGCAGAATATCAGCAGATACCCAGAATCTGCAAAGATGAAGTCAGGAAAGCAAAGGCTAAGAATGAATGAAGACTTGCAACGAAAGTCAAAGATATTTAAAAAAAACTTTCTTTCAACAAATAACAAACAGGAAAAAATCAAGGAAATAGTCAGTCCACTAAGAGAGAAAACAGCAAGGAAGTAACAGGCAGCAGAGAGAAAGCAGAGCTGCTTAATTCATTCTTTGCATCAGTCTTCACACAAAAAGAAACTATAACCCAACCTACCAAAAGCACAGACTAAAAATTAAAATTAAAATAAGCAAAAAAAAATTGGTAAGTGAACACCTGTCTGATCTTGAATATAAATCACCAGGACCTGACAGATTACATCCCAGAGTTCTAGAGGAGTTGGCAAATGTAATCTCAGAACCACTGTACCATATCTTTCAAAAATCCTGGAGCCCCGGGGAACTGCCCAAGGACTGAAAAAGAGCTGATGTGGTTCCCATCTTCAAAAAAAGGAGGTGAAAAATAGATCCAGGAAACTACAGACCAATCAGCCTAACATCAATACCAAGAAAGATACTGGAAAAGATAATCCAAAAACAGATATGTGAACATCTATAAATGAGTAAAGTAATATTTAGAAGTCAGCACAGGCTTGTTAAAAACAGATCATACCATATTTCATTCTTTGACATAATGTCTAAATTACTAGACCAGTGAAATGCTGTGGACATAGTATACTTACACTTCAGCAAGGCATTCAACAAGGTAGACCACAACCTACTTCTTGGTAGTTCCTTCAGAACTCTGGGATATAGGAATAGAATTAGAAATAGACCTTGCAGGTCTTCTAGTCCAACCCCTGCTCAGGCAGGAAACTATACCATTTCAGACAAATGATTATCCAATCTCTTCCTAAAAATGTCCAGTGTTGGAGCATTCACAACTTCTGGAGGCAACTTGTTCCACTAATTGTTCTGTCAGGTTGTTTTGCTTCTTGAATAGTTTCTATCCATTGCTTCTTGTCCTGCCCCCAGGTGCTTTGGAGAATAGCTTGACTCTCTCTTCTTTGTGGCAACCCCGGAGATACTGAAATACTGCTATTATGTTATCCCTAGACCTTCTTTCATTCATGGGATCCTTCCCAAGCTCTCTCTCAGTTTGTTAAAATAAGCTCTTTTAAAGTCTAAAACACTGGTTTGATTATGTTCTCTGCTTGTGTCTGTTTTATATTGAATTCTAATACGACATGGTCACTCTCCCCTAAAGTTCCTGCAACTTCAATCCTCTCTATTGCTTCTTCTCTGCTGGTAAGAATAAGGCCCAGTATAGTTGTCCCTTTAGTTGCCACCTCTACCTTTCGGGTGATGACGTTGTCAGCTAGGTTGGTCAGGAATCTGTTTGATCTCGCACTTGTTGCAGAGTTTATCTCCCAGTTGATGTCAGGGTATTTAAAGTCCCCCATTATTACTGTGGTGTGTTTCCTACATACATTGGTTAGCTGGTTAGCAAAAAGTTCATCTATTTCTTCTGTTTGGTTAGGTAGCCTGTATTACTTATGGTAATGTCATTTTCCCCCCTTTATGTTGACCCATATCCATTTTAGAAGGCTATCATACTTTGTTGTGTGCATCTCCATAAAGAGGAAGTGATCTCTAACATATAATGCAATTCTATCTCTTCTTTTGTTAGTTCTATTTCTTTTGAATAGTTTGTATCCTTCTATCAGTACATTCCAGTCATAAGTTTCATCCCACCAAAATTCTGTAGTATCAAGTATATCAGATATGAAAAGAAAATATTCAGTATGCTAGCTGCTCGAGGCACCAAAATGCTAACAGGTAACAAAACAAGGCAAAGATACTCTAAATTCTATTTTGTTCAAGAAGGAAATTATGCAGGGTAGCATGAGATTGATAGACCTATGGTCAGAGAATAACTCTTTACAATGAATGCATTTCAATTTTTATTGAATTTCATGGTAGATTACCAAAGGAACTGCCTGATGGTCTTGCTAAACCCTTGTGATTATCCTTGGCAAATTTTGGAGAACTGGTGAAAATATTCCTACCTTCAACCTACAAAAATGGGAAAAAGGAAAATCCAGAAAACTATATATCTGTCAATCTGACATCAATCTTGGAAAGATTCTAGAGCAGAACTGTGAACCGCATGAAATAATGTGGTAATTACTAGGAGTCAGACATAATTTGTCAGGAATAAATCTAACTTTATCTTAAATTTGATTGGCTAACTTTCATATTTATTTATGCAATTTCTATAGCCAACCATCTCAACCAAATGTCTCTTTTCCAAGACCCTAATAATAGATTGTGGAAGTGACATAGGCATGATGTATCTTGATTTCAGTAAACCATTTGACAACGTAGAACATAGAATAACACAGTTGGAAAGGATCTTGGAGGTCATCTACTCCAATTCCCTGCAAAAGCAGGAGAGTCTATATCATTTAGGAAGTACCCCTTGACATGCTGATTAGCAAGTGAGATGGGCTGGATGATAAAATCAGTGAGACTAAAGTATAAGCTGGATGGCATAATACCACATTAGATGAGTACTTGATTCTAAAGTAGTACTCAAAAAACAGTATTATCTCTTCAGTTTGGAGAGTTATTAACTAGAATACCAGAAGAATCAATACTGTGTCCTCTTCCCTTCAACATTTTCATTATTTGGATGAAGAGGTAGAGGAAGTGCTTATCAACATTTCAGATGATACAAGATGGAGGACGAAATTACTTATATTCCAGAATAGAAAAATAAATTTCAAAATAAGTTTGAATATATCATAAGTCATAAAGGGAAATATATAGTTAGATGGCCATTTTCATCAGGGTGTCCTTGCAAATTAGCTGTGAGGACCTGTCTCAGCTATCTTCTTAGGAAAGCATGACTCTTGAAATGGTGGCAGTTCAAAAGGAAACTTTTACTGAGAGAAAGTGATTGCAGAGAAGTCAGGTGGAATCTTGACACTCCACCCCTGATGCTGCCATTTACCTTCTACACTGCCAATTCTGCAGGCTGGATATAGTCTGCAGGACATAAATGCCCATGTCTAGGATAGGTCATTCCTGATGAGAAGTCACTGATAGAACATTCATTCATTCAAAACATTCATATAGGCACCCAAATTATATCATTGGGGGGCTCTCAATCTATAATTTGAACAACACCAATAATAAACAACATAATACATGTATTTATTGAAATCCCCAAGAGTAGAGTCTTCTGGCTGATGTGGCAAGGTCGGACATGAGGAGTGGGTCTCCGTACTCCGTACTCCCATGCTGTTGGTGGGCTCTGAAAGGAGCCAAAGCCACCCTGTAGGGGTGACAAAGCAAAGAGGGGCGCCTTGCAAGGTCATGGAGAGCCGCAACTCTCCTGCCTGACCTGGGGCTTTTTTCCCTCTCAGCCATGACAAGGGGAAGAGGCAGTCTAAACATGGCTGCCATGAAGCTGGGACAGCCAAAGCAACTAAGAATGTGCTGGAGCGTTGGAGATGAACAGTGACTGGAACTGGGTGAGAGGATTTCTTTCTATTTAAAACCTAACCCCAAAGTCCAGGAGAACTATTTTGCTCAGAACTATTTGTCAAAGCGGCGATTAAGCATTTTGAGAAAAATCCCGGACTGGAGAGAAAAGAACTAAGGGGAGAAAAACAATTTTAAAAATACAGGAAATTGGACTATTAAACTGGGAAGGCATTGTATTGGAAAGGCATTTTAAAACACTGGAACTATCTACCTAAAAATTAACCTTGCTTTTACAATTGAATTATAATTAAAATAATTAGAAACAGACAAAAATTGGTTGGACCTCTGATAACATTGAAATTCAAGCTGAGAGCATCAACCATTGATGAAAAGAAAATGTAACATATTACTACAAGCTGGGGAATATTTATTTGGTGGATTGTGATGATACCTACTGTGCTATATGCATCTACCCCACAACTACTGGGGATTTAAATATGAGAACAAGGAAGGCACCTAATTAAAGTGACCCCTGAATGCTATGATATATGATTGAATTTATAAATGGGATTTAAACAGGTTCCAGATAACTCCCTGGACTACTTAAATAGAACCGATTGATTAACCAAGGGACACAAAGAATTATGATCAGTGTATTTTTTGAAGAACAATTTTATGCCTCAATATATGGTTCTTGGACTGTTGGATAAGAGTGGGACTTATTAAAACAAGACAAGATGCTCAATTGGGGAAAATGAGTGGAACTTTGGAAGAGATGGCATTAATGTTTCAAAGCATAAAGGACATTATGGGGGAAAAAACCATAAGGAGATTATGAAAATAATGCATGGCATAGAAGGAAAGCTGGAAAATGTCATACAAGGGACAATGAGCAAAGATCAAGACGCCCAGGAAAGGAAGGAGCTAACAGAAAGAATGGAGGAAACAATAAAACCGATGAACCAGCAAACAAAAGATGATAAGGAGACAACAATTTAAAAAAACAACGATTAAAGAATTACACCAGGGGGGAAATATTTTAAGAGATTTAAAAAGAGAATTGGAGATGCAGGAAGATACTTCTGAAAGGGAGATAGGGGCTTGGGCAGATATTTTGAAAACTTGCAGTGGAAGAGGGTAGGGATGGGAGAAATACCTAGATTGAATAGTCCGGATGTGGATGCAGATAGAGATAAAGATCCAAGAGAGGAATATGGGAGGCAAGTCAAAAAAAGAATAAGAATCAAATTATTAAAGCAGACAAGAGATGATGGATAGAAAGGAAAGGTCTTTTACTATAATGGTGGCATGATTAAAAGTTAGAATAGAGGTAGAAATAAGAGAATGGGGGAATGTTAGCATATACACTTTTATATAGTAAAAAAGCAACAATAAAATAGAAAAACTAGAGGATGAATTATGGTACTATGTATGTTTAAATAAATATAGTGATTAGCATCAGAATAATATATTAAAATATTGAATAATTAAATAATGAAAAAGTATATCTTAATACAAATATGTGTACACATCAGAATTACATAGGCTTGATGAATGTAACAAATATGATTAGTATTATTATGTAAGTCTAAATAATATTGTGATTGGCATTAGAATAGTACATCAAAGCACTGAATAATTAAATGGATTGTATCTCAATATAAATAGGTGCATTAACATCAGAATTGCATATGCTTGATTAATGTAACAAGTATGATTATGATTACTATTGTTGTTTGTACTAGAATGAATGACGCCCAGGTGCCACACTGTTCATGCATTGAAATGGATGTATATGCAAAATAAAATTTAAAAACTTGAAAGGAAAAAAAAGAAGCCCCCAAGAGTAAAACTTGGCACCAAATAAAACTTTCATGTAGAGTCCATCATTAAGTCCTTTCATCTATCTTACCCTATCCCAGGCTTGGGAGAAAAGGTCTTAGGTGCTTTTTCAAAGGCTAGGAGGATTGTGGGGGAGGGTTGAACATCAATGGGGAGGTGGTTCCATATAGTAGATACTGCCACTGAAATCTTCTTAGATTTCATATAATGACAATGTTTCAGGGAAGATATAGCAGGGTGCCCACTCTATTTGATCTGGTACAACAGGTAGATGTCCTTAGGGAGAAACAGTCCTCTAGATAACCTGGTTGTGTACAATATAGGGCTTTAAAGATAATAACCAGCACCTTGAATTGCATCGAGAGAGAAACTGGGAGCCAGTGCAGCTCACACAACAGAGGTACAAAGCTGGGTAAATCTAGATGCCCCCATTATAGTGCACATCACCACATTCTGGACCAGTTGTAGCTTCCTGGTGGTCTTCAAGGGCAGCCCCATGTAGAATACATTGCAGAAACCATATGGGAAATGACCATGCATAATGACATGAGCAAGGCCTCCTGAACTAGAAATGGGCACAATTGGCACATGAAATGAATCTGTGCAAAGACTTCCCTAGCCATGGTTGCCACCTGCTCCTCGAGCAAGAACTGGTGATTCTCCAAGGGCCTCCAAATTACATACTAACAAAGAGAAATGAAATATCATCTCGGCTGGTGCAGGGAGGACTCAGAACCACTCTGTCTTGCCAGGGCTGAGTCAAAATCACATCCAGACCTTTACAGTTTCCAGGCATGGCCGGAACTGCCACAGCATCACCTGTCTGACCCAGGATTGAGATATATTTAATTGGGCATCATCAGCATACTAATGCTATGGCATTCCATATGCAAGATTACTTCTACTAGTGTTGTTATAGCAATAGCACTATACTTATATACCGCTTCACAGTGCTTTTACAGCCCTCTCTAAGCGGTTTACAGAGCCAGCATATTTCCCCTAACAATCTGGGTCCTCATTTTACCAACCTCGGAAGGATGGAAGGCTGAGTCAACCTTGAGTTGGTGGGACCTGAATGCCAAACTGCTGGCAATCAGCAGTCAGCAGAAGTAGCCTGCAGTACTGCAGTGTAACCACTGTGACACATGGCTCTTTTGTAGAGGTTACAATGAAGAGGTGTGTGGCGATCTCAGTTAAAGGAAACAGACAAAGACCTTGTTTTCTCGGGATGGGAGCGTCTGGAGTATCTCGAGAG
>JANHFL010001055.1:119709-137185 GCA_032468155.1 Oxyrhabdium leporinum
CTATTTTATTGTGCTATTTTATTGTGAGTTGGACTAGGGAAAAATTTCCTAAGGGTGAGACCAATCAAGTTGGCCACACCCACCAAGTCACATGACCAACAAGCCACGCCCACCAAGTCACACCCACAGAACCGGTAGTAAAAAAAATTAGATTCCACCACTGATCACAATCTTGAGCATCCATGTTCACTTGAATGAAAAGTTGGAGGAAATGATTATGCAGTTTGCAAAAAAATGGATACCTAATTCCCTACAAGATAGAAATAATATTTAAATTTGCATTGTAGGTTTAAACAATTGGGAAGAGAATAGTGGGATAGATTCAATAGATGAGTGCAAAAATTGTGCAATTGGAATATAAATCACGCATAGAATGTGATATACCTGGCTTGGCAAAATACTTGTGAAGCAGACTACGGACGTCATTGTTTGAAAATAGAATTATGATATGCATTAGTATGGTATGTCTATAAATAAGACAAATGCAACTGGAGGCTGCATCACCAGAGTATAAGTTGTAATCCATGTTTTATTCCATTTTGCCCAGGCTTCAGTTCAAGAATTGTGTTAAATTCTGAGCATCATATTGGAAGAAGAGGTTCTTTTTCAAGGTTTTTCACATCAGAAAAGGTTTTAAAAAGGCAAAAAGAATAATCAGGAGATTAAAAACAAAGTCATATGAAAAGAGATGACAGAATTGGGAATATTTAATATTAAAGACTTCCAGGAAAGCAAGGGCAAAACAAGGAGCCAACAGAAGGACTGATACCTCAAAATTTCTCTCCAGACAAAGGGATGGCCTTATGATCACCCACAAGCATTCCATACATCCATTCCAGACTGTATACAGCAGTTTTTAGAGCTTTGGGAGCCAAGGAAAAACATGCTTTGCCCAAATCATGGTTTGGAGCCTTCAAATAGTTATTGGGTTTGCCCACTTCCTTTATTAATCACTTCAGAAAATTTCTTGTTAAAGGCTTTTGGGATATTAAGAACCTAAAGAACAAGAAGTTTCATCACACTGGTTGATTTTCCTTCAATCCTGAGCAAAAGAAGTTTAAGTGTAAGTTTAAGAACTTTAAAAAGAAAAAGTTGACATAAACAGTAAATGGTTTATTAAAATGTTGATTTTGGAAAGTTATAAATCGACCAGAGGGTTTGGGGGGGGGGAATGAAATTTATTATAAGAATCCTTCCTGTAGGTTATTTAAAATCCTGTTAAAATATATAAAGATTTTGAATCTAAAAATTTTTCCCATTGGAAAATGTTGTGGATTAGAGAAAAACATAATAAGAGGAATCTTTGAAGACTGAAAACTGGGAGCAATCAGAAAGAACTAAATATTATAATTAAAGGGATGAGAAATGGGGAGTGAATGGAGGATGGAGAAAAGTATTTTAACTTTCAAATTCAAATTCAAAGGATATTTGGGAACAATGCACTAAGAAATTTCTATCAAGATTGTTTGCTACCATAAAAGAGATGATGGAAGAAGACACAACTGAGAATAAGTGTTTTGGATTTGGATTTAAAAATGATGCTACAAAAATCATATGGGAAAAGATTCTACACTGGATTCAGAAATGAAATTGGCTAATATCTTATGAAACAAACAAAATGTAAAAAACTTGTGATATTTATGTAGTTACCAAGCACATCTAAATTATAACCAAAATATCTTTATAATCCCCAAGGCATGTCATAACTTTTGAACACCCCTAATGCTTGGAAATTGAAAGTTGAAAAATTCACATGAGGAATGTGAGGGTTATTTTATCAAAGCAAGATTTGATGAAACTCACTTAAACATTTTTATAACTCAGATAATTGCTTTCTGATGATAGTTTATGATTGCATGGATTATTTTTTGCTTAGCTAGATAAGATTCATGCAGAAAACAACTTTAATTTTTGTAACACAAGCTGTAATTTTGAGAAGATAAAGTTAACAGTATTTGGGTTACAAGAGACTTTTGTGGGGTATATGATCAGAGGTGGATTTATCATACCAAGCTAAACATTGTGCAGTTGGAAAAATAACAGCAGATTTGAATTCTTGATATAAAAACACATATTGTAGAGCCCCTCACTAAAAAAAACCCAACAATTAATTTTCACCCCATTAAATGACATGCCCTAATTGTCTTAATTAAAGGGGTTAAACTTAATTAAAAGGGGTGCATAATCAATAAATTAGAGGAATGGATTTTTAAAAACAAAAAGAAGGAATATGAAGGCGGCTTATCTGACAAAGGTTAAAATATATATGATGTTTTTTCTAGTTGTCTTTAATGGGTTTCTAAGAACAGCCAGGACTAGACTTTAAAGATTTATTTATAGATATGAGATGACTTTTTTGTTGTATTTTTAGAGAAAGTGATTAGCTGTGGTATTAGAAATAAAAGAAATGATTACAAAATTAGCTAATTTGATTAAGGTTAAAATATGTTATTTTTTATATTTTTAAATTCGTTAAAGAAATTTCTGAGGGGAGACAAAGAGGAAATGATAATAAATTAACTTGTGAGACACTATTTGAAGAAATTAAAGATTAATCCCTTGATTAGGTCTAAATGTCAACGCTTTAAAGATTTGTTTATAGATAAGAGATATGATATGGGAAGAGAGTTTTTTATTGTACTTCTAAAGAAAATTATAAGTTACCGTGTTAAAAGGAAAGGAATATAAAACTGATTTGTTTGATTAAGGTTGAAACATATGTTGATATTTCTAGTTACTCTTAGGCATTATAATTTGTTTATAAATAAGAAATGGAATACGGGAAGAAGAGATATTTTGTTGAAATGTTAGAGCAGGTAATACAGGTAGTCCTCGGCTTACAGCAGTTCATTTAGTGACTGTCTGAAGTAATAATGGCACTGAAAAAAAGTGTCTTATGACCATTTTTCACTTACAACCATTGCAGCATCCCTGTGGTCACATGACCAAAATTCAGATGCTTGACAACTGATTCATACGGTTGCAATGTCCTGGGATTATGTGATCACCTTTTGCAATCTTCTAACAAGAAAAGTCAATGGAGAAACCAGATGTACTTAAGAACCATGTTACTAACTTAACAACAACAGTGATTCAGTTAACAACTATGGCAAGGAAGGTCATAAAATGGAGCAAAACCCACTTAACAAATGTTTCACTTAACAACACATTTTGGGCTCAGTTGTGGTCGTAAGTTGGGGAATATATGTAGTTGCTGAAATTGTTTTACTTTCTTAATGAAGGGGAAATGCTTTCTTTATATTTTTCTTTTTCCCTGCACTTTTTCTGTTTTTCCTAATTTTTCTTAGTTTTTTAGTTTTGTGATTTTTAAATGTTAATAAAAATCATTATTAAAGAAAGAATTAGGAATATATATTAAAAGACAAAACAGAGAGTAATATGATAGTATTCTTCAAATACCTCAAAAATGATGTATAGAAGACAGCCAAATCCTATTCTTTCTTTATTACTCCCAAGTGCAGGACAAGTTACAGAACAGCAGATTCTGACTGATTGTTAGAAGGAATTTCCTAAATTGATTGTGTTGGTGATGACAACTCTAGATACCTTGAAGTAGAATTATTTATTTAGAGTGCCTCCATCTTGTCCAAGTTTATCTTCATTTTGTTGGCCTTCATCCATCCTGTTACAACTCCAGACAGTTGTTCACCACTTTTGTAAACAGTGTTTCAACACATTCTGGATGATTCCAAGAAATAAAGATAAACATAATCAGCATATAAATGATATGTATTTCAAATACAAGAATGAATATTTACTGGGGACATTTACTGGGGATTCAGATAGAACTTTTCGGAACTAACTCATAGTTCAAAATCCATGCAATAAAGCAGAAGATCCTCATTATTATTGTCTAAAACTAACTTTTAAGAGAAATGGAGAATCATTACATCATTAGTGCTCACTCACAGAGATCATCAAATAGACAGATGTTAACAAGATCACTCAAAATGTCAGCAAGGTACTTTCCTGGCAGAGTTCCTCCGCCAGTCTCCCCTAATAATGGTTTGACTTGCCTTTTTTAAAATAAAGCACAGAATTACCTGAGTTCATCATTATATACAGAAAGTTGCAAATTAAGATTTTTTTTAAATCTCAAGTGCGTCACCGACAGAGTTGCTTTCCTATTTTTAAAACCTTTTTACTTTATATTACAGGTCATATTGTGGCTGTTGCAAGCAATGATGGAACCGTTAAGACTTTGGAACTCAAATCGGGACATCTTGCCAGCTTATTGGGCCATGAAGATAAAGTTCAGAGTGTAATATTTGATCATATGGCAGAACATTTAATTTCAGGTGGTTCTGATGGCACTATTCGTATTTGGAATTGAGACTACTATTTAGAGAAATCTCATAGCACTGATGGTGGCTTATAATGCCCTTATCTGAAATAAACATCTGAAATAAACAATTACATTTTACATTAAATAAAATCTCTGTATTTTACTTAAATGAAAACAATATTCCAAACTTTATTTTTCTTCTATCCTTCTTCATGGCTTTAAATATGTATTAACATATATACAATTTGTCATTTTTTCTGGAGAAATAGCTTTATATTGACATCTAATGACAGAAAACATGAACTGCAGAGAGCCCCTACCCCACCCCTTTTCAAGTTATTATAGTGAAAGCTATAACTGACTGTCTCATTTTGTGAAAATAATAAAATATTTAACTTATTACAATCTCTGCAATAAAAAATTGGGGTGGGGGGTGGGGGGGAGCTTAATATTTCTCCATATAACATTTAAAAAATATGCATGCATATACAAACACATTGAGACTCACATTTAGCAAATGTAATTTTCTGGGGGAGAAAAAGAATTCTGCATTAACAAGGCAATCAGACTGATGCCAAATCATTCAGTAAATGCAGAAAGCTTCAGTCTACCTACTTCCACTTCCTGTAACGTAGTCCTGCAGTCTCATTCCTAGTGCCTTGAAAATAAGCAGATTTTTTTTAATGAAGGTGATCATCAGATGTAGATAACATTTAGGAGGCATTTTATAAAATACCTTTTCCTTAAGAAAAGTGCCTAAGGATAAATCTAATGCCATTGAGCAAATGCATCGGATTGGGGTGGAGGTGTGTGTGTGTATGGGGGGCGGGGAGTTTGCTGCTCAGAGGAGCGGCACGTTCTGCCTGCATGATGCAAAATGAGAGTCACAGGCTGCTGTCCGTGGTGCTGAAGATTTCCAACTGCTTGATGGAATGCCCTCCGGAGGAATAGCTGCTGGGCTACTGCTATCCAGGATATTGAATCTTGCTGAAAGTTGTTATTGTGATTAAGAGCCACAAGAACCCCACTGCTTATTTGGGGAAGAGCCTCTAGAAAGCAGCATAGCATGATGGTGCTGCTGACTGCATTTCAGTCTGGATTGGCTCTGAGCTCTAGCATGCTGGTGCTGTTTCTGGAACTGGAAGCATAGCATATTCTCCACCCTTGTGTGCCTTTTTGCTGATATACAGAAAATAGTGATTTAGTGGGATTTTTTTAAATTTTATTTTTGATGGACCTGAAGACTGCAACGTAGGAAATAGGTTTTTTTTAATCCTGGAACAATGATTCTTTTATTTTTTGTTTTTATTGTTTTGTTTTGGACTCTTGTTTTGCATAAAGCAGTCCCATCTTTGGACCCTTTTATAACTGATTGCTTTGAATTTTGAACAGTTGGCTAAAGCTTACATCTCTTGGGTTTCTGCTGAGGTTCTTCTGTGACATGGGAGGCTTTAGAACAAAAGATTTTTTCATAATACTCCCTTACCAATATAATTAAGAAGAGTTTTTTTCCCTCCTATATTTGCTGAAGTATAAATCCGTTGTGGTTTGTGACTCTTCCTACCATTCACTCTGAGTAGGTAAGTGTCCATTTTTAAGAGAAAATGATGTTGATTTTCCAAGTATTTAATAGTATCTTAATATCTCCTATCAGAAACCAAATAAATGTAAATAATACATGTTTTTGGTTTGATTTTTAACCGACTTCATTATCATCCCTTTTTTTTTCTCTGTATCAAAATAAAGATATATAAATTGTAAGCAAAATATTTAGGATGATCAACTACTGCAGTGAAACCTTGTACCACTTTCTGAAATGGATTTTGCCTTTGTCCAGATGCCTGACAAAATTGATTGAATCCTGCTGTCCCTATAATGAATAGCTTCTTTTGAATTTGCTAAAAAGAAATGTAAGTTTCCTCAGCTTTAAGTATGGCAGACTGAAACCTACCTGTAGAATGCAAGTGACTGTCTATTCAGAGCTGAAAGGCAAGCTAAACAGTTTTATATCATCCAGAAATAAAATACTGTGATTGTAAGAAAGGCTCCCATAATTACAGTAAAATTTACCATTGTAGTAAAATCATGTCCTAGAGCATAAGCAATGAGACAGCAAGCTTTTGAAATGCAGTCTTTCTTTATAAAAGCATTTTAAGAGCCTACTTTGTCAATCAAATTATTTTACTAGTTCTGTAAAATACAAAGATTGCCTATTCTCTGAGTTATTTCTGTTGGGCAATGAAATAATATATAAATCAACATAAATATATAAATAATGTATGTATATACATTTTGCATTTGTTTGTATGAGAACCATAATTCTATTGCTATTGGAATCTGCACACTGGTATAATACTAATTACTAACCCATTTGATCCCATAGTATCAGACAAGCAGAATAGGCAAGGCTATTGTTTAATTTGCAGTTGCATGTTTCATATGCAATGAATCAGAACATCACTTGACAATAGAGCATTTTATTATAAATTTTGTTAGAAATTATTTCATTATAAGATATTTTACTGTCCAAATTCATAAAAAAAGAGGGAATCCTATCATATCAATCTTCAAATCTTTGGTTAGAGGAGCTGTACCAGAGTAAGAGTAATGTACCAATGTGAGTAATCAATAGGAAAACAGGAGAATAGAAGTAATGTCTAGCAAAGCAGCAAGGCTGTCTGCAATTTCAAATGAAACGTGGTGTGAATTATTGGTTCTCCATGCACATATGGATGTATAAGAAAATGAAGTGATATGGCCTACTGAGAAATTCTGTTCACCTACTGGCTTTGAACTGCATATGGTGAGTAAGGTATCACATTTGTAATAATTTGGTGAAATGCCATTTCTGAAACCTAAAAAAGAGACCGAAAATATAAAACCAGGAGAAAAATCAACTGGTAGATACAAGTATAAGCACAGATATATATGGACAACTACTACTGGATCTTGATGTGACGTCAATCTCCAGGAGAGCACAATGGAGGTCTTGTTAAGAAAAAGGCAGCATGAACCTGTTTTAAGGACAGATTACAATATACAGTATAAAAATTCAGCAATCTTAAATGATTAAACCTCCTAGTATCTTAAATATAATTTGATTGTAAAGGATCTTTAAAATGCAAAGGCTTTTTTCATTTTATTTTTCATGAAAATACATATTTTGAATGGTGTTGGACACTTGTCCTGGGTTGGAAGCAATATCTTTGCTATTAGTCCCATCCTTAAAAGTATCATTTACAGCAATTTAGCAAAAGCAAAAAGAACTGTACCTGTAACAAATGTGCAAGCCATCCAATAAAATAAGTTTGATTTGTAATTGTTTACAATATAAATGTTCAATATGGTAATTAGATAATATCCTGGCTAATGTAAAGATGCAGCATTTTATTTTCATCTCTTTAAACTAACAGGCAAAATGACTAAATGTGAATAACATTTTCTCATACTTTTTTATTTATAACAACGTATCATATGAAGAAAAACTTGAATCAAAAATGTGGCAAAGAAACGTTTTGCATTATTTCTTTAATTTGGTGAGAATATTGTTCTATTTTACTTTTAAACTAAAATATTGAAATGCACAGGGCACATGCCACTGAAATGAAGATGAATTAACATTTCCTTGCAACAGAAAAGAGCCTGTGCAACTTGAAGACTATTCAGGTTATGTGCATGTTTTCTTTTTTGTTATTACTGCAGTCAGGATGGAAATATGGACTGGTTTACTTTGCTCTTTTAATAATTGATAGAAGATAGGATTTCTAATGAGCTAAAGCCTGGCAGATGGAAGGCACAAAGGAATAGGGGAAAATGCATTTTTTTGGGGAAAAAACATGTTTCAATTTCTTTTTTATATATATGTTTTCAGTGCATCACATTGACCTCTCCATGGAAGCATCCATACATATCTGATATAAACACCATACTCAGAAGCTCAGGAGGGGGAATGGCTCTTCATATTCATGAAGCCTACATATTTCTGTTGCTAATTCCTTCTTTGGTCACCCCAGCTGCTTTCAATCATGAAGACTACCCTGCTGATGAAGGTGACCAGATTTCAAATAATGATAATAATCTGATTTTTGATGACTATCGGGGGAAAGGATGTGTAGATGACAGTGGTTTTGTATACAAACTTGGGGAGCGTTTTTTCCCTGGGCATTCCAACTGTCCATGTGTTTGTACCGAGGATGGGCCTATTTGTGACCAACCAGAATGCCCCAAAATCCACCCAAAGTGTACTAAAGTAGAACACAATGGATGCTGTCCAGAATGCAAAGAAGTGAAGAACTTTTGTGAATACCATGGAAAAAGTTACAAAATCCTAGAGGAGTTTAAGGTAAGACCAAACAATGTTTATTGATGTAATCACTTGGTTGATTATGTACAGACAGTGTCCAATGCTACATTAATCAGGTTTGACATAGATTTTTTTCTCAAACTCATTATAACATTAGTTGTAATTTCTGTAAATAGTTGGTGATCTGCCATACTAGTTAATGGCTATCATACAGGTCAGAGAAAAATTGGATATGAAAAGCAAACATAATTACCAATTTTACTTCATAGATATACAGTTGTAGGGTTTCCATTTCCATTTAAACTAATGTTTAATTGTATACTTTTCTGTTCAAAATCCTTGGATGAAATAAAGCCCAGAGCTATGAATTAACTCAAAGAAGTATATCAGTCCAAATATTTCTTCTAAAAAAATATGTTAGACTTCTTGTTTCTTGCATCACAGGAATATAATATAGACACCACTTTAACTATTTGGCTGATTGAAACTTAACGAGAGAAATACAAAGTTGTTCAATGAAGCAAACGAAATATATAATGTGCAACAAGGGATGTCTGGCCTAGTAATAATATTTCTGAAAAATATTTGATTAATAATAAGCTAAGTGTCTGCAATGTGACATTGCTTCAAAAAAGGCAAATGTAATGTTAGACTACATATTATAAGAGAAGTATAGTTTTAAAATTATGAAAGTTGCTCCATTTTCTTTTCATCAATAAAAAAAATTGAACTCAAATAATATAGGATCTAGAGTCTCCTGCTTAAGCAGGGGGTTGGACTAGAAGAACTCCAAGGTCCCTTTCAACCCTATTCTGATTTTCTTCTCTTACTCAGTGAGCTGTTTAATAAAATATAATATCTCCCATTTGGCTTCATTTCTCCAACAATAGAGGGGGAAATGAAACAGACAATCCATAAAGGGGTGTCAAGTACCCAATACTCTCAGGTATAGTGTCAATTCCTTTTGGAAGATGGTTAAAGTGAACTAATATAACTTTCAACAGGAAGCTATTCCAGAGGACCAGGACTTGCCACAGAAAAGCAGCAGCTACCAGGCTCAGTACCCACCTCACCTCCCATAGTAGGGGAACTGACACTGCTTTTCCCAGCAAGATTAAGCAGTTTTGCAAAATTAGTCAGTAGGATGAATAGGGTTGTTTGATCTCAGCTTTTGTTTTAAAACAGGACTCTTTTAACAGCACGTTTTCTCACAGTCCAAAGTCTGAGTTATCAATAATGAGATTAAAGTTAAACTAATTAGAATGAGTTTGTAATTTTGTGGAAATAACCACATGATTCCATTGGTAACAATAATGGTGGAAATTGTATTCAAACGGCTTCTTGGCATTCTTTCTTATTCATACCCACTTGGTGATCAAGTAAAAAATCATCTCTAGGTTTATATTCTAACCAGAATTGTGGTGGTGAGGCTTATCAGAAAAATGGCTCCTGTCATCATACACAGGCTGCTGGCATAAGGCAAGCATTTCAGCGCTCAGATGGAGAAATCTTAACTAAATGTTCTGCCATAAAGTTACCCAAACATGAATGTGCAATATTAAACAGAACTTGATGCATGGCAGCCTACCTGAGAGAGAATTTCTCAAGGGTTGCCGTTTATTTTCAAGTGCAGCTAAGAAGGACATTCTGATTTCTATGTTTACATACACATCCCTGCTTTTTCATCTTAAGTTTGAAAACAGAAAGAAAAATAACTCTAGATTTTTTTTTTCCAAATGCAGTTGTAAGCTGCATATGTTTTTTGTTTCTAGCTATTTGCATGTAGTAATCAAAGACACATCTCGTGGTACTGGTCAACACATTCTCATTTTGTGTGGTTTAGTATCATTCATATAATTTATATCCCACTGTCTACTTGCTGAAACATCATTTACTCATCTTACAGATAGTACATAAATAAGTCATATTTATTATTCATAAATGAAATAGACAAATAGCCAGTATGAACTACATAAGTAAGTAGTTTGAGTCAAAATCAAAAATAAATTTACAAAATATTTCATAAATTTTGATATAGCATGGAAAAATATAGATTAGTTTTCAGTACGAAAAATGCCTATCCTACCTGTAATGTGACAAATGGAACATCTGTATGTTTTATTGTGTTTAGTATGAAGAGCTGTTGTTTTCAGATGAGTATAATAAAATCTAGTTTTGATTGTTGCAACAAACTCTCCCATCTTCTAGCTAATAGCTGTCTTAATAACCTTGTCAAACACTAATGACCAATTAATTATGAGAACATTTGTTTTAGAAATATCAAACATCTGCTCCCTTGCTAAGTCTCCACTAAAAGGTTTCAGTCAATTATATTAACAAATGTTTGTGCTATAAGTATAATGCTTTTCATTTAAGTGTGTATTTTCCCAGGCAATTTAAAACTGTAAGCAGCCACTAACATATAGCAAAACTTTGGCAAACATTATGATCAATTCTGTTTCCAAGGCTAAAATGTATCATTGGTAATTGGTCTTTTTAAAATCTGCAGCATATTTTGTTCATACCTCTAATGTATTGCACTTGATAGCCTGACTGACCCTCTCTCCATTCTCTTTTGAAAAATTCTGGAGAACAGATAAAGTAGTTGAAGGATAATCTTGTCCCTAACAGAGGAGAAAAGAGATTGATTAGTTTGCGCTGAAATTTTGGAAGAGTCTAAAGCAAATGTGCAAGTCAACAACATGTAAGCACCATGTAAGCCTATTAGGAGAAGCTAGCATAGAATTGTCAGGAATAAATCTTGGCAGGCTAATTGCATGTTCTTTGTGGATCAGGGAGAACCTGACATAGATTGCTGGAATACTATAGACATAATATATCTTTACTTCAGCAAATCAGATGACAAAATTTCCTACATTTGGATTATCAGGTATGAGCCAGTGATATAAATAACTGTCTCAAAAATCACAATTAAAAGAATTATCTTCTCTTTTAGGAATGTATTGAGGGAATATATTGAATTGGGAAGGCATATTATTTGGTTTTGCCCCGAACATTTTTAGGAATGGCATGTATGAAATAAAGAGAATAATTAAATAACAAATTGTAGGTCATATTTTCAAAGTTGGAAAGAAAATTTAAATCAACTTGCTAGGTAAGAAAAGTAGGCTGAAAGTAGTTTCTAACCCCTCTCACCATCTTGCTGGTTGAGATAACTGGGAATTGTTGAGTCTTGATGATATAGGTGATCAAATACATAGATTCATTTGTATTCATTTTGTTTGCAAGTATAATAAACAGGGCAAGCTGCTAAAATATTAGAGTGAAATAGCAGAAAACAGATTTCTTTGTTCCCAAATCTATGACAATAGTAACCTTAATAAGCCTTAGCAAGAGAAAAAAATTGAAAGGAATGATAAGATTTTATCTCTCTCCATAAATGGGCAAGCATACACAGTATCCCCCAATTTGCTTTCTCCTTAAAAAGTGCTCTGCTGAAAGTGTTACACAAACATCCTAAAACTGTTTGGCATTGAGGCTACTCCGTCATAGTGAGCTGCTCAAATTTTACAAAAGCAGGTTCTTAATTAATGTGCACATGCACACATGCGTGCACACACACACACACACCAGTTTTCAAAAGAATCTTTATCATCCTCCTAAAAGCAGTGAGTATTAGCATCCCATGTAGCAACTGGATTAGTGGTGGTTTTCTTAAAAATAAAGAGTTCTGTAATTTCTAACATTCTGTACATCTTGAATATATGGGCAGATGAAAGTATTTTAGTAATGTGCTTTCTTCTCTGCAGACCTGCTAGCTTACAGTACAACACCCAGCTTCTGAAGCCAGACAAGAGAAACTGAACATGTCAAATGGAAGCACATGATTTATTAGCTCCCTCTTGACAGAACTGTGGTGCCACAGGCCCCATGCAAGAGTATCTGAAATTGCTTTATTTCTGTCATGGCTGATAAAAGCAGTGCACATTCAAGAAGGGCATGTCAGACAATGAACTGTAATAACTGTAATAATACCTATATTAAAAGTAAATTATTTATTTAGTAGCTATCATTATCACAGTCAACTGCCTGTCTATGTACTCCTCTGATGTTCCTCTGAAAAGAAGCACTGCTATCAGGCATTAAACAGAAAGGTTACAGTTGGTTAACAAGCAAAACAAACAAATCAAGTCTGAAGGCCATATCTAACAAGCCAGGTTTCTCCAGCCAGGATGCTGGAATGTTGTGGAGGATAGTTGGCTGATTCACAGCCCACCCGACAAAGCAACAGTGTGAGACAGTTGAGGTGTGCTGCTGTTCCAGGCAAGTTGTTCTATTGGTTGATTGTTCTCACTGTCAGAAAATTTCTCATTTCTAGGTTGAATCTCTCATTGAACAGTTTCCATCCATTATTCCTTGTCTGGCCTACAGGTGCCTTGGAAAATAGCTTGACCCCTTCCTCTCTGTGGCAGCCCCTCAGATATTGGAACACTGCTATCGTGTCTCCCCTGGTCCTTCTCTTCACTAGATTAGCCAAGCCCAGCTCCTGTAACCATTCTTCATATGTTTTAGTCTCCAGTCCCCTAATCATCCTGGTTGTTCCTCTCTGCACTTTTTCTAGAGCCTCAACATCTTTTTTATAGTGTGGCGACCAAAACTGGATTCAGTACTCCAGGTGTGGTCTTACTAAGGCTTTATAGAGTGGTCTTAGTACCTCACTTGATCTTGATTGTATCCCTCTGTTAATGCAACTTAGGATTGCATTGGCTTTTTTGGCTACTGCTGCACACTGCTGGCTGATATTTAATTGGTTGTTCACTAAGAGTCCAAGATCCCTCTCACAGTTACTGCTATTAAGCCTGGTTTCACCCAGTCTATATGTGTGCTTTTGGCTTTCCTTGTCTAAGTGTAGGACTTTACTTTTCTCTATGTTGAATTTCATTTTGTTAGAATAACAAAAACAATTTTAGAATAAATTCGCCACGCAAATAGTAATCAGACAACACCAGGTGATGTTTAAAATATGCTACCCTTACTAAAAATAGCTCAGGAATGGGGAATGGAGTTGAGTCCTCCACTTTTCATTCCAGTGTTGGTTGTCAAATTCTTTGAATAGTCTGGTCACAGGACCCAATACCGAAATCAATATATAGGAGGATGACGGGATAGAATTGATTCAGTGGCTGAAACCCAAGTAATCAGATACTTTTAGGATAAGCTGGAATCCTTCCACCAAATGAAATCTGATGTACCCAATACTAAACAGCACAGTATTTAGGCTTAAAGTAACCCCATGTCTAATATCAAAGGTCCTGTACCCAGAAATCTTAATCTGAAGGCAGTGTTACCATAACCTTGTTCCTCAAGATAAAAACCTTGTCCATGCAGTTAATAATAATAGAAATTTTACCTGTGCAATGGTAGGTTTCAGCTTACTTGTGAACAATATAGATGCTTGAATAGGAGCACAGATGCAATAAGAAACACCAACATAAAGATAAGCAAACTTTGTTCTATTTATATTTCAGTCATTAAGATTGAAACACAAGACTATGAACATTGTTATGAGATGGTTAAACAAACAAACATTACCTTGCATAACTCCTTAAACAAAACTGCCTTCAGATAAAGTCAAATTGAAAATCTTGCCAACTATTAGTAACTGTTTATGCGGCAATTTGGTATTCACAACCCTATGCATTTGTTTAATAATCCTTACAAACAACCCTTCAAAGAAAAGAAACACTGCAGATGAAGATATCTGAGGCCAATATTTAACAGTTTAAAGCTACTCCTGAAAATGAAAGCTAGGGTAAGAAGAAACTTTATACATTTTTATTCATGTAATGGTTAGTTAATACCTGAGCTCAGATTTATTTATTTATAAACTCCCTTTATTATTTTTAGAAGTAATTCAAGTTGGCGAATACATACAATACTCCTTTCTTCTCCTATTTTCCATACAAGAAGAACAACAACTGAGGTGAATTGGAAGAGAATGCCTGGCCCAAAGCTAACAAGCCAGCTTTCATACCTAAGGTGGGACTAGAACTCACTGTCTCCTAGCTTCTAGCCTAGTGCCTTAACTACTAAACCAAATTGGCTTTCAGATGCTGCCAGGATTTGTAGAAATCATATTTACTTAGTTACCAAGTACTACTTCTTATCTAAAGTTTTTAGATTAGATCAAGTTTAATTCTCTGTTATTCTGACTGTCTTTTGGAATAAATTTAGATTATTACAAAGAGCTTTTGTGATTATGACATAAAAGATGCTGCTTCTGCATCATACAATTTATGTGGTTGGAAAGGGAACACAGAATAGTCAACAGAGAGCATTTGTGTAGAAAACTAAAAACACTGGGAACAGATTCAAGAGAACAAGATCTTAGTTGAGATGACTCCAAGTCAAAAATGCCTGAAAACAAAGCAAACACAAACTTTGGAAAAGGATTATTGCTCCACATAGCTAAGTAATCTTAGGCACTCAAAAAGATTGTGTTGCATAGTTAGAGAATGAGAAACTTATTCCAAAGGCAGGCATTAATCCTTGATATAAATTATAAACATTTCAAAGAGGTACTGGTTTTAACATACATACCTAGCCTCGAACTATTCCATTCTGTAAGCAGCATAATGCAGACCATAATGTAGTATGAAATAGGTTCAAGAAATTAAAGGCATGAGAGGAGAAAGGAAACGAAGCCAAAGCTAAAACTACACTAACACTACCCACTGTATCTGCAAACCATCCTTGCTTATGCAATCTTTCAGATTGCCTTTTAAATCTTCACCTTGTTCCACTGTACAGTACCATCCAATCAACTTTCCCAATTTTAGTATTCACTCTTCCTATGTTTGTTTTGTAATTGTAATTTATCCTCATCTATTCCCAGTACCATTCTTTTTCATAATTTATGTCTTTATTGATATAATTTCATGTTGACTGAATTAAATTCAACCATTTAGGATCTGTTTCTCATAGAAGTTCCAGTAATTTCAGTCTGCTTAATAATCTTTGTAATATGCCAAATCAGTTTCTGTGCTTTAAGTAGAATACCTCGGCTCTTGCAATATGTCTATAAGTAGTTGCCCTTGAAAACCGCTCTGAAGCTACCACTGATTCAGAAAACAGAAGTATGGGCAATAGTGGGCATGACTTGTTATGTCCAGCTGACACTTCTGTTTTTTATCAGTTTGCTTGTTGGTGTGATTCAGAATGCTAGTTATAAACTACAAAGCTCTCCATGGCATAGGGCCTAGCTGTCTGAGTGATCCATTATCTCTTGGGGTGTCTGCTCAGCCAGTATCGGCCTGCTCTGGATCCCTTCAGTTAAATCCTATGACATTTTGGAATTGATTAAATTTGCCTCTTCTGTTGTAATACCTGCCTTGTGGAATAAGATTCTCCCTGAAATCCCATCTGATTGCATTCTGGAAGGCTTAAAAACCTGATTGTTCTCCCAGACCTTGAATTGTAGCCTTTGTAAGCAAATTGTGTTTGCCTATGTTTTAAGTTGCTGGTTGGATTTAGCATCTTCCTTTTTATTTTTCTTCATTATCTTTTTTTCTCCATTTGTTATTATATTGTGAGCTGCTCAGAGTCGTTCCAGAGATGGGCAGTGCCTAAATTAAATAATTACATTCTAAAAATTTACTTCCCGTTCTTACATATTTTAGGTTCATTTGCTTTAATTATTTCTGGAATTGTACATATTTCTATTCACTACCAGACCACTGAAGTAGGGCAGGTCAGAAGACAAGACTTCACAAATCTGATTTATTAATATAAGCAATAGTAGCAAAATCTTGACAGCCTGACTACACTTTCCCCTCCTTCTTATGATATAATGAATTAGAGAGGTAAATCTGAGCTTTTTTCTCACACATTGTACAACCTTTCTGGCCATAGTTGTTAAGGCTAGTAGGAGTAAATAAGTGAGAATATATGAAAATACGAAGAGATTTCTTATGTTTTCATATGCATAACTACAAGAGTGTAAGGTAAGAGTCTACTATAGCACTAACTGCCTTAACTGACAGCATCCATTCCCAGTGTGGTAATAACCCTAATTCAAAAGACAGGATTTTTAGGTTTATGAAATTCAATTAAAATCTGCCTTCGCAAGGCATCAAGAATTATGAAAATTGATGTACTCCATCATATATTAATTTGTTATTTAATCATATTAACTGAATTATTTATAGATTATAATGTAATCCAATTTATACATACTATACTATTACTTTATACATATTACTTTTCTTTTGACCATGCTCATTTAGTCAGAGTTTTTTATTTTTTATTTATTTTTTTCTCCAGAAGCTTATAAATTGCACATCTTCCATAAATGGCAAAAAAGTGCACAACTCTCAGGAGGATCAGTCTTACAATACTGAAGCAACTTACAATAGAAGGGGAATAAAACACAATGGAAAGGTGAGATCTTTTGTAGTTATTTTGATCTGTGTAGTGAAAATTCTAGGGCTCTTATTTCCTCTCAGGATTTTGGGAACCTAGAAGGAAAACAGGATTAAGTTTTGGCAATGTAAGGAGAGCCCCTTTGTTATTAAGTAGAAAAACTTTAGAAGTGGCAGCAGCATTGGAAATATCTATTGTATTCTTGTTAATGCATATTAGAAATGATGGGATTTGACAAGTATCTCCAATTCACAGACAACCTTTGTAGTTTTTCCAAATTATATTACTGATTTTTCAAGTTATATACTTGTCTTTTCCCTTAACGGGTTTGCCTCAGTTAGATGGAGTTGGATCTCGCTGCCTTGATTCTGCCTTTGTTAAGATAAGGAGTATTTATTTCTATCCTGACAAGAAAAAAATTAAGAGTCTTTGTTCAGGAAAGGGAGTAGTTTCATTAGGTCGGGGGGGGGGGGATTGTGGGAATT
>JANHFL010001055.1:137285-149441 GCA_032468155.1 Oxyrhabdium leporinum
ACCTAGAAATAAGGAGAAATTTTCTGACAGTGAGAACAATCAACCAATGGAACAGCTTGCCTTCAGAAGTTGTGGGAGTTTCATAACTGGCAGCTTTCAAGAAGAGATTGGACTGCCATTTGTCAGAAATGGTGTAGGGTCTCCTGCTTGGGTGTGTGCGGGTGTTTGGACTGGATAACCTACAAAGTCACTTCCAACTCTGTTAATCTAATCTAATCCTGTTTGTAAAAGGAGGGTTCATTTATCAGAGGGTTAATATGAAAGCACATCAGCTCTTGAGATATAGATAAAAATACTCTGTGCTTCGACTCCATAATTAATTACTATTGGGTTATGCATTATTCAGTGCTCAATGAGAAATGAATTTTGATGGCCTTCTCAATCAACTGGCAGCACCTTAACATTGAAAATTGTGTAATGAGAACCAAATCAGTGGTAGGAAATTCTTGAAAACCATTAATAGCCTGCTTCATGATCCCCTATACCAAGTTACTAGCTAATAGCAGAATCTTCAAGTAGTTAGATAAAACCAGTGTAAATATATCTGCACAACTACTACAGAATCTGAAAATCCAGCCTGGTATATTGTTTATGTCATCTTTCAGGGTTTAAATCCTACCATTTTTTCCCCTGATAACAGACCTGTGCTCTTTGCTTAGACAGGGATATGGAGGACAAGAGTACTTGCCCTCTGTTTACCTAAAAGTTCTTTCTGTTCTTTGCCAGCCTCTTTATCTGGTTCAGGAAACACAATCAATAGAACGTACAGTATATTTCTAAGGTTATTTAGTGTGGTTCATGCTTATGTATATGGCATATGAAAGCTTTTGAGAGAAGCATTCTCCTGCCTTCATGGTTCTGGAAGGATTTACACTGTTTTTTCACAAAAGGCACAAATATGTTGGCAATGGTTGATAGGAAATTATCTTCTAATAAAGAAAATTAGTTTGTGGGAAGAGGAAGACTTGTGATTTATAGCCCACAGGATCCCACCCCTGAATATAATGGGATAAACATAATATGTTTTCTAAGATCTTGAAGCTGATCTGAGATTTAAAAGTTAGAAGGGCATGATTTTTTCCCCTCATCTTGACAATTGCTTTCAATATCATAGAATATCATTCTGGGTTATTTTCAGATATCATACTGCAGAACCAAAAACACCCCGTATCTATCATGTCTCATTTACTTAGAGCAAAGTAATTTGGTGTCATTGTTTCTCTTGATGCTTTTCTATCTGCAAAATATAACAACTAGGCCATAGCCTTACTGGAAAGGAGTGGTACATCTCCCGATATTTTCAAAAATTAGGTGTTATATGAGGATGAAAAACAGATCCCATGGGACATGTAAATAAGCAAAATCTCTTGCATTATAAAAGAATAACTAGCTTAAAATTTTGAGGGACACAGTAAGCAAACTGTGTAATGAAAGTAATTCCTTTGTCGAATCTTTAAAATATTATTTTTGCTTCTGTAAAAATCAATTGTTATTATAGTCATAGACCAGGTTATTACTTCCCTATCATTGCTCAAAAGCAAAAACAAATACATGAATTAAAAAGCAGAAACTCCATGATGATAAATGAAAACTGAATAAATTCATAGAATTTGCTTTTAATATAAGGACAACAAATATTTATCTGAACTGCAAAAATTACATGGAAACTAAGTGAAAATAAGGATTGCAAGCTGCTAACAGTGAGAAAAAACTTGGAGAAACTTTAAATACTGCAGCTAATTTTAGGGTTGGCATGAGCTTTTGGGGAACCAATTCATGAGAAACTGAGAGCATTTCTGAAATGAATTGCAAGTCTTTTTGCTTGCATGAATTCAGGATTAATTTGTAAAACCATTCAGAATTTGTAATGAAAAATATATGTCTTCTCCTGAGTGCTAACATAGAAGAATAACGATTAGCCAAGCACTGTCAAAAGGAAAAGTTGAGGCTTGGTCTTTGGAAATAGTCTACTTGCACAATTAGCAATCAGCAAACATAACAAAGCCACTCTTTCAAAAATTGAGATATTTAATTCCAGGGTTCATTATTTTGGAAAGCTTCAAACTAGTTGTATGAATTACCTAGTGCAATTTGAAGACTTGTTTGGATGTTGTCATTCAAGGGAATTCAGATAGTAATCCCAGCTTTTTATTTCAAAGTAAAGCAAAGCAATTATGTTGGCTGCTATGAAATACAAAGATGGCTACCCAATTAAAATATTTCAAAACATTCTTTTAGAAAAATCCTTAATGTTCCTGGGGCAATCCTGCCATACATCATTTCCTCTTTTTTTAAGGGACATGACATGACATGACATGACATACCATGCCTTTGGTATATCTTGCAGACAGGTGTTACCAAGCTTCCATAAAACAAAGTGGGATTTACCTGTTATGGAAAAGAAAAACATTTGAAGGGCAGGGGGACTTATATCCCTGAGCTTTGGATGCAGCAGAGTCATCATTTCCCCCCAGTAGGATTGTGTGTGTAATGGTGTTTTCTTCCAATAGCTATAACAACTCATTGCAATGTTAACTGTCTTGTGGTTGCTTCTAAAATCTGAATGGACAAACGTATACTGCAAGGCAATTCCAAATCCATATTAGTAGAAGACTGTACAAATGTACAAACAAAAGATACAATGTAAGCTGTCATTTCCTAAAAAAGGGAAAAAATTGAATTTTAGGAAGAAAGACATTCTTGTTATTTTGCTGTCAAGCCACTGTTTTTATTTCTCCTCTCCTTTGTTAATATTCATGAACAGAAATACAATTATCCCTTCAAAATTTAGACTTAACAACATATGAAGAAATATAGATTTACAAGTCATGGAGTATAGCTTTTTTAATGCCACCCGATTTTAAACATTGGAGTAATGAAATATGTTTCCTTTATCTATTGTAGCTTGTATCACACCTACATGGAGAAAAATCTAATATTTTCCATCAGACCATGGTTTAATCTTGGTTTATTTTTTTTACATATGTACTGTATATAATGTTATGTTTTTGCTTTCACCTTTTTATACTTCTTTCCATTATAGTTCAATTTTTTCCTTTTTTCTTTCCATATATTAGAGCAATGAAGTTATAAAGAATTTATCCCTTTATGATCCAATTCCTTCAATCTTAAACTGATTGATTTCACATTCATAACAAAAGAAAGCAAAGGCATTGGGGTTCTCTAAAGGATACCCCTTTATAGCGTTCAGATTCATGAAACTGCTAAATTAAATCCACTTTTCAAAAGAAAGAAATTAATTAGAACTGTGTGCTGGAAGTCAGCAAAATTATAGGGATTTTAGAAACCAAGTTTTTAAAATATTTGGACAACTGCAGCACAAGTTTCTAAGAAATATTTTATGCTACTTCCCTTAAAAGATTTAATTAATCAATAATAATTAATACACAGCTTAAACCTTCATCCTTTTTTTACTGAAAAGTTTACAATTGCCATTTTAAAGCTGTTCTTTGTAAGCCTTTGCACTAATTTTGATGAAAGCAGCCTTTTCTATGCACTTATAAAACTATTGTTCCAATGAAAAAGAGCTTCCACTCTGAGAAGTCCTTGTGACTTTGGAGTGATCAGAGTTGGGGAGTTATTTACAGAATGACAGAGCTCCTTGACGTAGATCCTGTGGACTCTCTATACCATCTTAGACAAACTGTGGGGACATGATCAAAGTGTATATAATCACACATGGTGTGAAGACAGTGGATGCAGAGATGTTTTACTTCTTCTCTCAGAATGCTGGGTCCAAAACTCTTCCTTCAAAGATTTCAAACAGACCAAAATACTTCTTCATACAGCACACAATTAGACAGTGAAATTAATTCCTGAAAGATGTGCTGACAGCCACAAACAGAGGGATTTGATAAATTCATAGATCTGAGAATATTAGTTTTGAAACTCAATGTCAGCTCTAGTTGGGGGCAGCATATCATTCCTGCCAGTTGCAGGGCAATAGTGGTAGCTCTCAGGTGTTAAAACACAAGCAATAAAAGCAAGTTTGATCCGACATGATGTGAACTCTTAGGCCTTTAACTAGTCAGAAGCTTCCATGACCACAAAAGGCAGCAGGATCAAAGATTGCTATGGAGCTTTGTGATAAATATTTAATAAGTAAGTGTTAAACCCCAAGTTATCTATAAAATGAAGGCCATTTTATAACATTATATAGTATACATACACTGTATTATCCAAATATGTGCAAAGAATAAGTTAAGTGAAATGTATAAGTCAAGATTTGAGTATCTTTGTTTACTGAACTAACAGAAGGGTTGAAATGGGCTAATTTGAGCTTTGTTCCCAGCCCTCGCCATGTGAATGGTGCCGTTGTGAGCCCAGCAATGAAGTTCATTGTGTTGTAGCAGATTGTGCCGTCCCTGAATGTGTCAACCCAGTCTATGAGCCAGAACAGTGTTGTCCAGTCTGCAAAAATGGTAAGCTTTCAATACATAAAAAGAAATATGTCATCCAATTTTTAAAGGTTTTGACAACACTTAGAAACTTAGCTTCATTAGGAAAGGCTATTATTTGTAGACTCACAAAGAGTATGTGAATGATGGGCAATCTTCTTCACTGGCTTATGCACCAAGATGTCTGGTACCTATAAGGTTTATGAATTTGGGGATTAGAAAACTGGATGGGTACCTGTAATAGAGACAAGTCGCAATTTATGATACAGATGAGCAGCCCCTTGAAATTTAGCTCAGACAGCCTAAAGACTATGAGAATAGGATTTTTAAATTTTTGTTTTCCTTAGCTAAAAAAATTCAGTTAGTGGAATTATAATGTGAAAAGAATAAAGGGGTAATAAGCACTCACAGGTTTATATCATAACTAGATTAATCAAAAATTAATATTTCATATGTCATTCCAATAATATATATTCCAAATGTTGCAGTGTTTCCAGTTGAGCTCAGCTATATCCAATGATATTCCCAGAAACCTGAAAGAATGCAACTCCTCCCCATTACTGCTCCTTGACATCTATCAAATATATTTAGGAAATTGGTGTTTCCAAATGTTCTTAATCCTTTAATTAGCTTACCATCATAGCAGGAAAAAAGGCTGTATATTAGCAGAATGGGGAAACAATGCTGAACCATATTCCACCAAGCTGCTTATGAAAATTCAGTGATGCGATCATTGTTGCAGCTTGAAGCTATACCCTAAATGGGGCTTCATTATAAAAATTATATCACATTTTGGCTTTGTTAAATTTCATGTCAGATAAGCTTAGAGCAAAGCTGCCCTGACACAGCAAGCCATCTACAGAACTTCAGGGATTTGGGGCTTTCCTAGCTGTTAAGAAATCCAGTTGCATCTGTGCTAAATAATCTGGTTAGTAAAAAGCCTGTTCCTAAAAATATTTAAAAGATATACTTACGTGCTCTTTAATTACAGTAATTTAAATGATGATGATGATGATGTATTAAAGATTTTTAAATTGGAACTGTTGTTTGAATGTATCTGTAGTTCATCAATATTTTTTCTATTCCAAAGAATCTCCATGACTTTGCAAAAAAATAGAATCAGCCAAAGATAATATTCCACTTCCATAAGTACTTTATCAAGTATTTCTCCTAAAATTGTAGACTGTATATAATGTCAGAAACATTATTTATTTTATTTTATTATCAAATTTTGAAATCACCCATCTCCCTCACATATGGTTTGTATAAATGAAATCAGACAAATGTGACTTCTAAGAGGGAAACAACTTGCTTACATTATTAAAATGTAAAGTACTTGGAGGTCTCCATAGGAAAACTGTCCCTTATTTTTCCCTCTAATGTGCTTATATTATGATGTTATATTCTCTGTCTGTGCAAATCCATATTATATGATGTAATATTTATAATGGATGTTACATGAATAAAACATTTTCAATTGGAACCACAATTACAAGAAAATAGCTCCCATAGAGTGAAATGCATAAACAATCTGGACAAAGACCGTCTAAACCTTAATTCTTCCAGAGCCCAAAGAGAAAATTAGATAGTTTTTACCTTCCACTTCCCTTGGTCTAAATAATCCTGTCATCCATTTCTATGTTGCTTCTCCAAAACGTGGGTTCAAACTAACAAGATAGCTACTGTGATTAAAAAAAAAAAGTTAAGATCCCAAATGCCAGTGATATAATACTGGTTTTCCATTGTTTTTTTTAAGCTACTCTAGGATGTGGACAAAGTTGGAAAACAACTGAGTTATTTGTACTATACTTTTTCTCATCCCAAGTGGGATAGATATCATCTATGTTATCATCTATGTCTGATCTCTAACCTTTCATGAAATTTTAGTTGAGATTTGTTTCTCTGCAGCTCTACTTTGCCACAAATGACATGTTGAGCAAGACTGTTCAATTGTTGATCTAAAATACCACAGAGAGACGGGGAGGGAGAAACACAGGGGTGTCTGCAATGTGTAGCTAAAAACAATCAAGATAATAGTCACAGCAGTGCAATAATGTGTGCCAAATGCTGTTAATTGATTAAATTTCTGGTTCAGTACCCAAAAATCAACTTTATAACATTATAACATTTACAAAGAAACATTTATCATTTCTTGTCCTGACTTCCTCTCTTTGGGCCATAAAATAATTTTATCTTGGGGGCTGCCTTTGTTGCAAATTATATCACATTCTATTCTAAAACATCATATTTTCTAAGGATCTCGCTTTCTCTAGTGCAGTGTTTCCCAACCTTAGTAATTTTTCAGGTTTGTGGGCTTCAACTCTCAGAATTCTCATCAATGACCATATTGGCAGTGGAATTCTGGGATTTGAAGCTTACAAACCTGGGAAACTGCACCTGGAATTTTCACTGATAGGAAACATTGCAAGTCTAGTGAATTCTGTAGTAGGTTTGTTTCACACAAACCAATGTTCTGTGCAAAAGTTCCTTTCAACTAAAAGTTGAAATAAAAAGTTTCCGAGTTGGAAAAAATGATACTATTTTGATTTTGTCTCCATGAGAAAGTTTACTGACTCAAGGGGAAAAAAACATTTTCCTCTAGAGTGAACAAACTTTTCTTGGACTTGGCTGGCAACATGAGAATTAAAAAGTGTTCTGGCAAAAAAAAAATCCTTAAAAGAATACAAATGCCAACATCACATGTTGCTCTATCCTGGATAAATGTAGCAGAAGAAAACAAAGCAGCATCCAGCAAATGCATGAGATTGTGGCTAGCTCTGATGGGTTTACAAGTTTAGGAATGTTCATTTTCAATAGGTCCCTTACCCTTGGAGTACAGTTGCCATGAATAATCAGCAGTCCAAATTAATACATGATTACTGATTCAGAGAGAACGTATCATTTTAACTGCAATCTGATTAAATGAATCTTTAAAACAATATATTAAAAAGCACAATAGTTCGTAGGAGTCATTACTCAGCAGCTTGCGATGCTTCTGGTCCTTTCCAATATTAAAATGGGGCTTGCTATGTCTTAATCTAGAGTTTCAAACATTATGTCACAGTATATGTACAAGGAAGCAAACAAGAAAGTCTTCTTCACAACTCCAAACTAAATTTTCTAATCACTAAAATTATCTTAAGAACAAGGTCAGGATCTACTCTGGATCCTCTTTCCTGTATTGTTCAACATTATACCAAAAGCTAGTACAAAATCCACTGTGTTTAGAACAGGACCATGATAAATACATCCTGAAACTATTGAACTAAGGAGAAATTTCCTGACGATGAGAACAATAAATCAGTGGAATGGCTTTCCTTCAGAAGTTGTGAATGCTCCATCACTGGAGGCTTTAAAAAAAGAGAGAGAGACTGGACAGCCTAGGGTTTCCTGCTTGAGCAGGGGATTGGACTAGAACAGGGGTCACCAACCTTTCTGACTTTGTGGACCAACGGAGGGGGTGAGAGGGGATGGTGTCATGTGAGTGGCACGCAAGTGTGCATTTATGCAAGTGACAGGCATGCATGCCTGCCTCTTGCACAAATGGAGCATGCAGGCATGCATTCAACTGCTGTTCCTGCAAATGGAGATGTACGTACACTTGCCCCCCACTTCCACAGCCCAATTTGAATGGCTCAAGGCCCAGGGGTGGGCTGCGCCCAAGGGTTAGGAATATCTGGGCTAGAAGATTCTCCACCTATGTTGTTATTTATTCTGAAATCCGCATTTCTAGACAGTCCTTGTGTCTTTTGTTGGCCAGTAAAGTTCAAACTGCAAGTTAGAACTGCAGTTTTATTTGCATTTAATTCACTGTTCTGTTTGCTAAAGTGCCTGAGTTTGAACAGCTGTTCCTTTGTTTCAGAATATTTAATGTAATCTTCTTTTTAAATGAAAAGAAACATTTATTCTCCAAGGTTTATAACAGGAATTCCTAAATATTTTGCCATCACAACTCCTTTTAGTGTAATATTAATGTACAGAAACTTTCCTTAAAAATCCAACATCAAAGTATACAAATGAACAATGAAAGCAATACAATGAAATTTTTGTGGCAAAATGTATTTATTGTAAAAATGTAACTAAAAAGTTTTCATACCTACCCTGGATTCTGCCTACACCTGCCCAAAGGAGTTGCATCTCACAGACTCCTTACCAGCTTTCAGTCCATAGAGTTCAGGATGCTCATGTTTTTCCATTATGTTCCTAAGATTTTGCCAATTCTTTAGTAAATTTTCCATGTTGAAGAATATGATTTAGTCTAGTCAATTTCTCCTAATTCAAAAAATAAAAAATAAAAAGGAAAGAAACCTCACTTTCCCATCTGATTTAAATTTATAAAGGGAGCCTGGGATTTTTCTGAGCAGCATCCCTGAGTAAACTAACAAACATTTACAACAATATTGGAAGACAACATATTCAGCAGTGCACAGATGGTATAATTTCCCAAAAGATTCATTACAAAAACTATCAGGAAACAAATCTGACTTTTTAGAAGATAATAGGAAAATGGACTGGAGCATGTGTTGCATGATTCATGAGTAATGCAGTCATCATACTGACAGGATATAAACATCCTTGAAGATCCGTCCCACATGAGCTAAAATGCTGTTTAAAATTTATCTGCTCACTTGGATAAGGAACCTTCCTGAATTTCATATTTTACTTGTTATAAAGGCCCTAGGACCTTAGTTGGTTCCTTGTAAATTTTTCAGATACAAGCTTTTCCTTCTGGTGGATAATCCTTGGATGCAGAATATTAGATTTCAAACGAACGGCTGATAACCAACTTTAAACAAATGATAATAAAATAATTAACAATTTCTATGGTAATGTCCTTTCTGCACCGAATCTAGGTAAAAGGCAAACATAATATTTCAAGTAGGTAGCAAAGACATCATGTGTTATCAGGTTATTTCTTTGGACCATGTGAGAACTACTTTTCATGCCTTTCACAAAATGAGAGTTGGATACCAGCTAGAAGAAATCAAGCATGGCCAGATAAGTCATGGCTTTTTCAGGAGGAGGCATACTACTTCTTCCTTCAAGGTAGAAAGCTATCAAAAATACGCTGATTTCAAGCCTAGCATATCTGGATGTGTTCTATCATTTTAATTTCTATTTTAGAAAGTATAAAAATATATTTAGATATTATTAATAACTTCTTAATTTAAGTATATAGATGTTACTAGCTATCACAGTATAATGTCTCAAAATTATGATATCCTTTTAATTTAACATAATTATCTGCAGCTCAGATAGACTCGATGCTACACTATGCAGTTTGGCAAACTTGCTTGCAAAAATATTGCAGCCAATTAACTGGCCAATAATTTATTTTGAGTATAGCAGGATTGATTTTATGCCCATCTTAGCTATAAATTGCCAAGCACAGAAAACTATACCAATGTCAGTTATTGTGGAAAGTTGTTGAACCTACCAACTTGCTTTGAAGATTCTTAAGAGAGGCACCTTTTCATAACAGCATGCAACCTTTATTTTTGCCACATGATCAATTCGGCTATCATGTGAATGGGCCACACTGCCCATTCAAACTAGATATTATCTTAAGAAAGGGGACCATTTTAATTTTTATGCAAAACAAACACAAAAGCTAGCATATTCCAAGTTTCATTTCAATTCTGTCCTAAACCTCCATTCAATCTGTAACTGACTGTTTACTTTCAAGCATCTCAAGGCAACACTAAGTACTGACCCACTAAACAAATTGCTCATTCTGCTGCACTTGTGGTTATGCATAGCTGTAAGCTTAGAGCACAGGGTTTGTGCCTCAACTGTGTGCGTCTCAAGTGTAATAGTGCTGACTAGCAGAGACAATACACAATCAATAGCATATGCAGTATGAGCATTTTAAAGTTCTCAATGGAGAGCCCTCACAGTAAGAATTTATGTTTATAAATTAGTTGCTGCAGTGGAAGAATTCAGATTGGGAGAGACTTAATCCTTTGTACTGGCATAGTCCCAGTTCAAATTCTCTTCCTTCAGGTTTTAATTTGCTCTGATAGCAAAGCTTCATTGGCATTAATGACAGTTTTCATGACTAAGTGATAAAAGTACAAGCTGGGTGAATCCACATTTGGAAAGAGATGTAGAAAAAAGTTTAAATCAGATTTAGATTGTCCCTCCTTCATAGATGCTTAGTAATAAGCACTAAAAACATACATTGACTAATAGTGCATTTCATTTTTCTTTTAGTTTAGTTTGGCCTTACTTTTACATTTAAGAGTTCTCTGCAATTAAAAAAACCACTAATATATTACTGTATTCAAGATGAGGAAGCAGTTAATTGAAGTGGTGACAGTGACAGCAGCTTGAGTTTCCTGATTAAGCAAAAACTGTAAAAAGAGTATAAGACAGTCAACAAGTGAACAATAAGGGACATCTAACATGAGCTGATGGACTTTATTGGAAAAGTTTAATGGAAAGGCCATATGGGAAAATCTAACTTTAAGTAGCTAATCTGAGAGCTTGACAAGAAAAAAAGGAAATATGAGCCTTTCTATTACTGTAGCTACACCTCACAAGGAAAAGCGGTTTTGCTAAAGCATGGAGAGTTTGATTAGGATGACTAGCCTGTTCTTTAGAGTGGCAGTATGTTTAATCCATGTTGATCTGGAGAGGAGCTACAAAACAGGGCCCTTCAAATTGTAGTATAGTGCAATGAACCTTCATAGTTTGTTTTTCAGTATATCTCCCTTTACATCCTTCCTCTTTGAAGAGTCCCTGGACCTTGTTCCCTATTGTTCCCTATTGTTTCAGAACAGGCATTATAGTCTTTCCACTTCATTGTTTGGTCAAGACATAGAATAGCCTGCTTTAGCTGTTGGATAGCACAAATCTTTGCAAGGCTAGAAGATATATTAAAATAGTTCACTCATTGTTAATGATTAATGTTCCTTTTTTTCTAAAAGAACCAAATCAATGTTTTGGTTTAACAGGGAGTTGAAATTGGCGAAACATTTAAGTCAGCACCTCCATTTAAGCTCATCAAGTGGAGGGGATCCTCCACTTGAGGAAAACTTGTTTAATCTTGTTCTGTACTACCTTATTCTCTACCTTCAAAATCAGAATTGCAGGTGGTTCACTTTATCCACTTTTCTTTGTACAGAAAGTCAGCTGGATCTGCTCATTTGGATTCCACTTTTGAGGCATGTAACAATGATACATCATCAGCAATTGTCCTATTATTCTGAATTCTTTTCTCAATATAGATCTAATGGACTAAGAACTAATGTGTTGGTGGTTTACTGTCTTTTTTCCAGAGTGCCTTAAAATGTGTTTTAACTCCTTTTTCTGGGTATTGTGTATCAAGGAGACATTAGCCATGAAACAATGCTTCATCCTCTTTGTTGAGTTTGTACAATTCTATCGTGTTTCTCAGAAAACACAACCCATCCCAATAATAAGCCCAACCCTATTTTTGGGGGGTGGGCCTATTATTACCCCTATCCCGAAAATAAGCCCTGGGGGTGGGCATGACCAGCATGAGTAGTGGCGTGGGTGCGGAGGGGGGGAGGCAACTTTTTGGCTGCAGCTGCAGTCTGCTGGCCCCTTGGGGCAGCATTCACCAAAAAGCCTCCATTCCGAATGCTGAAGTTTCGGAATGGAGGCTTTTTGATGAATGGGAGGAAAATGGGGAGGGAGGACTTTCCTGCCTGCCATCCTTCCCTCAGTCTGTGCTGAGCTTGAGGAATAGATGACAGGCAGGAAAATCCCCCCT
>JANHFL010001059.1:0-24859 GCA_032468155.1 Oxyrhabdium leporinum
AAGGAAGGAAGGAAGGAAGGAAGGAAGGAAGGAAGGAAGGAAGGAAGGAAGGAAGGAAGGAAGGAAGGAAGGGAGTTCGTTCCTTAGCCATTTCACTTTTAAAAGGTGAATGTGAACTGGTCTTCATTCCTATTTTTCTATGTTCTCTAGTTATCTACCTGGAGAAAAAACATTCAAATTCACCTCTAACAACATCTGTATATCTGGGAGCAGCACATTGTATATGTAATTCTGAACAATATACATTTGCCCTGTACTCCTAGGTAAGGGGTTTTTTTTATTCCAGAAGGGAATACCAAGGTGAGTGGATGGAGAGAGAAAGAGAGAAAGAGTCAGAGGCACATGTACATATTCATCTTTTCCAGCTACTAATTTAATTAGAAGTAGTCTTCAACTTATGACCACAAGAGGGACCAGAACTTCTGTTGCTAAGCGATTCATTTGTTAAGAGAGTCATGCCCAATTTTACAGCCTTTCATACTGCAGTTGTTAAGTGAATCATGTAGTCATTAAGTGAATTGGGCTTCTCTCATTATCTTTGCCTGTTGGAAACCTCCTGGGAAGATCACAAATGGCAATCACATAACCCCAGGATGCTGCAAGTGTCATACCGTAAATACCTGCAGACTGCCAAATTCTTGAATTGCGACTCAGGGATCCTACCACAGTCCTAACTGCTAGGAATGGTCATAAGTCACTTTTTTTTCTGCACTGTCATAACTTTAGATGAACTATTAAACAAATGGCCATCTGTAATAGGAACTTTATTCAAACTGGCCTTTGGGACAGCCTGAGGCACGTAAGTTGAGGGGAAGCTAGAAGAGAATAGGAAAGGGATTCTTTGAGTCCAAATTATGTGACTGTTAAGGCTTCTTGAAATTGACCAAGCAATGCCCGATATACATAGTGCTATTGGTTCTAAGAAGCAGTTGTGCTTCTAATTCACATTTTTCTTTGCTGATTGGAAAGGGATTGGTATCCTAGGCTTTTACATGGATAGTCCTGGCTACGGAGAAAACTAAGGAGAGCAAAGGCTAATGCTCTGTAAATAGGCAAATGCTTTATATCCCTTTGCAGTGTATTCTTGAAAGGTTGTCAAAAGGTAAGAGTAGTTCTTGATTCAAATGAAAATGTTCGTAGAAATCACAGCTCTTGCAGGCTTATTCTAGAAGTCGGTAACACTTTTACCACAAACAGAACTATGATGTATGCAATTATGTTTGGTAAAAAAAATAAATGCAGAGACAGGAATAGTGCAATGAATAATGTATGTATTTCCATTACTTCTTGGCTTTCAATGTTTTGTTTTAAAATCCAGAAATATATATATTTTTTTGCATAGAACTGCATCAAAATTACCTGGTAAATTAATTTGTTGTGGTTTTTAGACTATATCAATAGGTGATATGCTCAATGCTGTGTAAGGAAATCTGTCTTGCACTGATGTTCCAGGAAAAAGGAAAAAATGTGTGTGTGTGAGGGTGTGCTCGTTAAACTTCCCGTTTAGTACAGGAAAGACAGCTCTGTATCTAACCCTAGCCTGAGAAATGTTATACATCATTTCCCAAGTGATTATGAAGTTTAATGCAGGACCTTAACAAGTCACTGACATTGTTCATCCTCTCATGCTGAGCCATGGTTTCTTTAATCATGTTCAATAAGTCACAATGGTTTGACTTCATATAAAATGCTAATTTTCAAAATTTGAGTTATACAAACAACAGGATCTAGACTCGCAAAACACTAAATCAAAGTCAGAAATCAAATCAAAACTGTCTAGGCACTGAAGTCATCAATGTTCCTTATAGTTATCAGTTTACCCAGCAACAAATGATGGTGCTTTACTTGTTACGTTTTCAAATTATTTCCTAAAGCATGATACTTTATGTACAAGACAAAAAGAAGAACCATTAATAATTTAAAATAGTACAAATCCTGATACTCCATATCAAAAAATTATAAATCTTGATTTTCATATAACAAAATAGAAATCCTGATACTCCATATGGACTGCCACATTTATTAATAAATATATATTAAGTGTTTAATAATAATTAGTATTTTAATCTACAGTTTAACTATGCTTGGCAATAAATATTATTTTAATAAAACCCCAAACATAGCTTCATTTGTTATGCTAGGAAAATCAAGGAAAGGTATTGATTATGTTTGAAAATGTGTAAGTCTTGGTTTTTTCTTCTTAACAGCAGCATGTTCTCAATTCAGAAATAAATCCTTCTTTACATCTCTTCTGGGAATGACCACGTAATCACACAGTTCATCATCCAGATAAATAGCAACATAGAGATGCTTTTCCCCTGCCCATCTATATTTGTTGGATCTGTAACTCCCACATTTTTGCTATCCCTGTTGAGGAATTCTGAGTCTTGCAGGTCCAATATATCTGGAACTAGTAGTCTAGGAAAGTCCAATGCAAACTGGCACTTTTTGCAATACTTTGGTAGCAATAATTACTGCTTTGAACAGCTTTCCAAAAAATGAAAGTGCTGAAGAGAAGTTAGAAAGCAGATGGTTGGATGGTTTCAAAACCTAGTCAACCTTTACATTCAATGAGCTTTTTTCATATTGAACTGCCGACTTCCTCTCTAATTATTGCCATATTTGTATATGCTTATTTCATTTACAATGTTTGAGATAAGCGCTTAGGAATTTAGTTCTTCCCTTCTTAAGATAAGAATTTGTTTCAGTATAAGGTATTCTCTACCTTGTACCTCTATTGCCAAAAGATGAAGACTGCTATTACGGGTAGTCCTCGACTTATGACTACAACCGAGACCAAAATTTCTGTAGCTAATCGAGACAGTTAAGTGAACTTTGCCCCATTTTATGACCCTTCTGGCCACGGTTGTTAAGCAAATTATTGCAGTTATTAAGTTAGTAGCATCGTTGTTAAGTGAATCTGCTTTCCCATTGACTTTGCTTATCAGAAGCTTGCAAAAAGTGATCACATGACCACCAGACACTGTAACCATCATAAATATGAGTCAGTTGACAAAGTTTCTGAATTTTGATCACGTGACCATTGGGGATGCTGCAATGGTCATGTCTGAAAAATGGTCATAAGTGACCTTTTTTCAGTGCCACTGTAACTTTGAATGGTCACTAAATGAACTGTTGTAAGTCAAGGACTACCTGTCTTGAAAAAAATCAGAAAATTACATTTTCAAGGAATTTCAGGCTTTTTGGAATACAGTACAGCATTCAAGGGAATTAGTGGTCTATGAAAATGGATTTTGTTTCTGTATAAAACAGACCATCCTATTTTAAATATTTGGATCTTGGTCCTGTAAATTTTACACATTTTAGATATAATGTAAAAAAAAGCATAGCACCTGGAGAACGAGAAAAATATTACCAGTGATTTATCCTGGGTTTGGTTTATTCCATTTTGCAACCTTAGCTAGATATCTCTGACACTTGTAAATTGAAGAATAGCTCTTTTAGTCTTCTTGAAACTATAACAGAGAAAATCTAATATTATGGCAAACAGTTTCTGAGTGTTCTCAGCCTTACAAATAACCATATCATGTTTATGCACTTATAAATAATAAATGGCACGATAAATGGCACTTTTTTCCTTTAAACATTAAACAAGCATATTTTCAGTCAGCTGACAGATGACTCTGAATAGCATTTGAACAAATTTTCGAGAGAAACCTTCAAGCTGAGGAATGAGATGGAGATAAACTATTTTATGATATTAACATACAGTGGGCACCATGAAAAAGTTGCCTCCATCCACTGTATCAACTTTTGCATTTATCAACATATCAGCATTTCATATCAGCATGTCAAATAACATCATAAATTCATGGAAAAAATGTGTTAATACCAAAAGGAAATCCACATATGTAAGTAAGCCTTTGCATTATAAAATATTTCCTGTGGGCTTTGTTGTATGGATCTGGATTTGTATGATATCATATAAGAATAACTGGGGGGGAAAAATCTTCTGATGCAAATAACAAACATGATCATGATCGACCATATAAGATTAGAGAGGAATCAATGTAATCTGTGAAACTGCCTCAAGACCACAAGTAAGCCTTAAATTCCCTTTTGTGGGTCTCTTCTGATTGTCAAAAAACGGTGGTACAATTTCCTTCCATTTTGAGCTGGAAATTATGCAACTGTAGTGTAAATTTCTAATATAGAATTATTTACCCTAAACAGAACATGGGGGAAAACCCAGCAAATCTTAACCTACTCAATGTGTGATATACATCTTTGCCAACTCACTCAACAAATGATTTCCCAGTCTGGTTCTGTGGGCATAGTTTTTATGCACAAGTCATCTTAATGAGTAATTCTACAGATTACTTTTATATTTCTCTCCCACCCTTCTTCCAACAGCAGTGGTTCTTCCTCTGGTATCCTTATAAGTATCCCGTGATGTGGGCAAAGTGAAAAAGAGTATCTAATCCAGGCTTATTCACTGAATTTCAGTACAATTTGATCATAGTTTGGAGACTTGGTAGGAGAGAGAAAGAGATTAATTCCATATTCTCATTGCCGAGATATTTTGTGCTAGTTAAAATTTTCCTCCACACTACAAAATCTATGCATAGCAAAGACAGATAAATAACAATTAGCCATCTTTCTTTTTCAGAAGCTCCATCTGTGCAATGCTGGCAACTGATGAGGGTTAACAAGAGCTGTTCATTTACCAACTTTGCATTCGGTGCAGAATTGGTACTGTCTGATAATGAATATAGCCCCTCCCCTTTGTTTTGGCAATCATGATTCATTGTATTTATAATTTAGCGATCACAGTGTTCCTAAGCACTGCTAATTGATGTTGCAGCTGCACTCCTAGATTATGCAAGAAGTACATTTATAATTATTATAAAGTTTTGTATTGTTTCTCCTGTCCCCAAGATCATTTGCTCTAACCATTTCAAAGCTTCTTCAAGTGTGTCTTATGTAGTGAAATAACATATCAGTGCTCTTGGAACACAATATTTTTTTATACAATGCACAGTAAACTTAGGTTTGCCATCACAAATGCAATTGAAAACATAGTACTTTGCGAGTTTATAGTTTGTTGATACCCGTGTGATATATGTTGTTCCTTTTTTCTATTTTCTTTTTTTCTTTTGGTTTTATGTTCTGTGCTTTTATTAATCTACTTTTGTACAGAATGGTCTTACAAATGATAATGGATGTTTTAAAAGATTATTAAGCTTAGCCTAAATTATACTGACTATCCATTATGAAGTTTAAGTTCCAAGATGGAAATATGTGTGGTGTTGGTGAGGGGAATTATTTTATTGTCAAGCATGTGTCATTTGGGTCTAGTGATTAAGGTACCTGGCTAGAAGGCAGGAGATTGTGAGTTCTAGTCCTGCTTTAGCCAATGCCATGAAAGCCAGCTGGGCGACGTTGGGCAGTCACATTCTCAGCCCAACTTACTTCACAGGAGTGCTTTTGTGGGGAAAATAGGAGAAGGAAGTTGTAGTGTTGGATATGTTCACCACCTTGACTTATTTGTAAAAATAATAAAGGTGAGATACAAGCAAAAATGTATCATCCTTCAATGTAAAATGCAAATGGGAACGTACTTAAATGTCTAGAGGACCTGGATTATGTACAATTATTTCATATTACTGTTGAACCTGTAACAAAGAGCCACAACCATTTCCAATTTCTCATCTGGACAAAATTCAAGAGTCCCTTTTTCACATGTTTCAGGCTTCGGTGTTTGGTTCTCACATTATATTATTAATATTTAACATGGATTGTATGAACAATGTGAGTTTGTTCCATCTACTGTTTTTCCCAGAACTCTGCACTTTTGCACACTTCTCCACTAGGAGATATGGTCCATATAACACACACCCACACCCACACACACACACACACACACGCTAAGCATTAAAACATGAATCACTGACTTGTAATGTTAGACCTATCAGTTCTGCTAGATGTCATACAAAGAATGAAATAAAGCTATCTTTTAAACTTTAGTAGGAACTAGAACTGTTCTAGCCTGCTGGGCTGTTTAATCAAAGAGATGCATGCATGCCTCTTACAGAAGTGGCTTTTTAAAGACTCTAAAATCTCATCAAGCTCAGCAGAAACAGAAACATCTTGCTGACAGTGTATTGACAAAAATAGATCATTGTTTTCCTTGTGTGAAAAAAAAAATCCCTGCTTTTTTTTTTGCTGGGGTGGCAATTGTGTATATTTTACATTCAGGTAGATTAATAGATATTTTCACTTTCACTCAGTGATACTTCGTCAACTTTTCTTTTCTGAACATTCTGTGAAGAATGGTCAGTTGCCCAGGAATATATCCAACTAAGCTGTCTAGCACACAACCTAGAGCTGCCTTTTCTATTTCCTCTCCACAGAAGTTAGATATACTTTTCTAGAATTAGACTTGTGTTGCAATAATAAAAGATCTATTCCAGTAGCAGAGGTTTCTCTGCCTCTCTGCTCTTACTACCACTTCACCACAGGTGACCACATCTTCTACAACTGTCTATCTACTAGAGCAAGGGTGTCAAACTCACATTGTCATGGCAGCGTCACTTGATGTATCGTGACTTTTTCCCCCTTTGCTAAACCAGACATGGATATGGCCAGTGTGTGATGCATCCGGCTTGCGGGCCGTGAGTTTGACAGCCCTGTACTAGAGCTACCAGAGTACGGCTACAAAAATCCAGATATTCATTTATTTATTATTTAGAAAAACAGCATATATCAAAGGGAAAAAGACAAAAGAGAACAGCTAAAGTCCAGCAGGGCATTGAAATAAATCAGCATTTAGCTAGCCAGTCTACTTTTAAAAGTTAAAAAGTAAAGCAAAAATTCAGAAAGTGAAATTAAGAGCCAGGCATGCTTAAAAAAACCTGAAATGCCGACATTTCTGACCACTCCCAAAAGGAACTGGGATCTTCAAGACTCCCCTTCCCAAATGTGTCCATAACCATCCAAAAGTCATCTTGGATCCAGGGAGCCCCTGGAGCCTGAAGAGGCCATTTTCACCCTCCCAGAGACTTGGAGAAAGCCTCCGGAGCACGGGGAGGGCGAAAACGTCCCCCCCTGCTGTGGTGCAGGAAGCCGACTAGGCCACACCCACCCAGCATCTGAGCAGCGAACCCGTTGCTAAAATTTTTGAATCCCACCCCTACTTGGATCATTTCTAAGTGTCCCCATTCAAATCTAGGGAGCAGCACTGCCAGAAAGCCAGCTTACGCAGCAAAATCAGCAGATCATCGGCAAGAGAGAAAAAACGCCTTACTATTTAGCAGCCATCTTGGAAGAGCTCAGTCTGCAAGTCTTTATTTAGCTCTCTAAGATCCTTTTGTGGCTAACAACACAACCATGGAGTGGATGGCAACAACATTTCTTTACAATTTTGTGTGTTTCAGTTAGTGATTTTAAGGATTAAAACAGATGCTCAAATGGAGAAGCTTAAAACACTCATTTCAGCATTTAACTCCCTGAAAGAGTAGATTTTTATTAACAAACCTGAAGACACTAAGGCCATCCTAAACAAAACAAGAACTGTTAAAAAATGGAGCCCTGCCATTTCTGAACTCTTTAGTCATGTTCTTTGTAGTTATCAGAGAGGGGGAAAATGAGACCTCTGGCTGGAAATATTCTCCATCCCTACTCTAGAGAATCTCTGACTTTGGGTGAGATTTTTAAGAGAACCAAGGGCTATAGTGGATCAAAATCAGCAAAAGTTTTGTTCTGCTCCTCCGGAAGAATGTTCCCTGTGAAATTTCTATGGAAGAGATGTCTCTTTTCATGAAGTAGGAATAAAGTCTGATTCTAACTCAACTCATTATATTTAATATACATTTTTTCTCCTTTTATGACAGGGGCCTCCTGGAGCAGCTGGTGCAGAAGGAAGACAAGGTGAAAAAGGAGCAAAGGTAAATATTTTAAGTACAAGACGAACATGTTTTTTCCCTCCCCATGTACACAATCATATGAGTTCCTCCTTTATAATACTCAAAAAGTCATTGAAAATTTGGCTGTTCCTCCCAAGCCTTGGGCTAGGATGATGGAAATCCCTATAAAAATTACTTTACTTCTTCTGGATGCACATGATCTTTATTTTTACTGTTTTATCATTTCTTGCTTTTAATGTGAACTTCCCAGAGTCTTGCGAGCTGAGCAACTTCAAACCGGAACAAACAAACGAATGAATGAATCATAAATCAAGAGCAAAAGATGAGTGATTGATTTGTCCAGAAGTGGTGAAGCTTTTATGACAAGATAAAGCACTACCTATTAGGACTGTAAATGCTTCGGTTTCAGTTCCAAAATCCCAGGTGTTTTAAAGCATGCAGAAGAAGAAAGCAGCACCTGTCTCAATTTTAAAGCAATAAGGTCTTTTCTCAGGATCAAGTTGTGACTGCACACTGCAGCCACACAATTCTAGGAAAAGCTGCTCATTAAGGAGTTGCAGCTAATGTTCTATCATGCTCTCCAAAACATCTTTTTGGAATCAAATCCCAAGAGCTTTTCAGTCCTAGCAGCTATCAACTGAGGGGCTCATTATTCTACTAGACTGTCTCTTGTTAATAGTCTGTTTATCCAAACAGTTGCATCTTTACTCTAATCGCCACTTCTTTTTTGCATTAAATTCTGGGCATTCCTGTTAGCCAAAAATGAGTGAATATTATTTCAGTCCAAATCTTTAGACGTTTCAGAAGAAAAGGAAGGAGCTTGGTCTAAACAAATGGAAAACTATAGCAACAGCGGAATATCAATACAAGAAAAAAAAGGTCATTGTAACTGGAAGCAAGTAGTTTAGGTTCATAATTTTCTTCTTTTGATCCATATGCACAAACAAAAGGAGTTTAAAGTAGACTAAGACGATGGCTACTTTTCTTCTCTTTTGCTCAGGCAAAGGATTGTTTCTTGTACTGGCTGTGGAATTCTTATCAACTTACTTTTTCTTTATCTGTAAATAATTTAATTCAACAGTACATGAATATTCACTCTGATATTTATGTCATAGGGTGAGGCTGGATCAGAAGGTGCTCCGGGAAAAACTGGCCCAGTTGGTCCTCAAGGTCCTGCAGGAAAATCTGGCCCAGAAGGACTTAGGGGTATTCCTGGCCCTGTGGTGAGTGCAACATTTTTTTGGTTTGTTTCTTGGTTCAGGTTTTCATAATGTGCTCTTCCAAATTAAGCTGGATTTATGTCTTCTTGCAGGGAGAACAAGGTTTACCTGGAGTACCTGGTCAAGATGGCCCACCAGGCCCCATGGTAAGTATTTTGTTTATGAAACTGTCTTAATACATAGGCTAAAATTAATTTTCTGCTAGACTTCATCTTTTTGCTTGACCTGGAACCATAGATATAAACCTTTAAAAGACTGTCAGACTGAAGTCATGCTATACTCTTCGTTACTGTCTATAAAGCAACATATGACAGAATAACATTGCCGTACTGCATTATAACTACCTGAAGAGCTTTTAACATATATAACAAGAATGGTGTTCATGTTTCATTTAGCATCTAGTATGGCTTGTTTTCAAAGTCCTAGTCAATATGTTTTAAGACTGATCAGCTGTGATTTATTCTTGAGTAGCAGAAGTAGAAAGCAGAGGCATCAAAAATCTGTCCATATTATTACTGTAGTCATCTGTGCACCTAGTTCTTCTTACTCTTCTGATTTTAAATCAAATATCAATTCGGACTTTACTAATTATGTCTGTCTTCAGAAGTAACGTTGCATACCTTGTTTGACTAGGATAAAAAAGGAATGTTAATAATTAGACATCTAGCCTTTTAACTCACTAAATCCTACCTAAAGTTCTATATGTTGCTGTAGTTGTTCACCTCAGGTTATATCCAATGTATTGCATTTATGAACAGAATGCAAAGCCTTAGGTAAAGCAGGAATACCAAATGTGTCATGGTGAGAATATATGTGTAATCTTCATGAACTATATACATTGCCTGGAACATTTGCATCTAATGCTACCTAAAAGAAGATATGTTAATAGTTGGAATTACCTGTGTATTCCTAACACAGTTACTCCTAGTGATATCCTATTAAGTTCTTTTGGGCTTCATGTGTAAGTGTGTGAAGGATTACAAGCTGATATATTTTATTCCCTACCCTACCATCGACAGCCTTCTCATCACTGCAGGCAGCTGTTCAATGAATAATTAATAACATATTGCGATGCCTACTTACTCATAAGTGAGTCTTATCACTTGCATTAAGTGAGATTTATGTTGCAGTCCTATGCTTGCTTCTTTCAGATTTCGTTGCAATAATTCAGTTCCAGTTTGATATAAGTCCCTATATGGATGCTTTATTTTGCTAAACCTGTTTAGAATACTTTGATATTACTCTGTACAGATAAAACAGTTGATATCCTATTTATACATTTGAAAATAACTGGTGTTGCATGACATGAAAAATTACCCTATAGTTATTTATAGGTTCCAGATATTTTCTTCCGTTTTCATCCTTCTCTTGTAATTGCCCTATCTGTAACATTGGGCTGGCATTCTAAAATAAATATGTGCATTTTCTTTTTAACTATTGCAAAAGAAGTATTGTAACACATTCCCTTCATTTATCTATAACCTGGAAGTTGATAATTTTTCAAAAATCTCATTCTCTCAACTTGAAACTGAGCAAGGTCTGTATTCCAGCAATAAGCATGGCCAGACCCTGAAATGGATTGATATATATGTGACTTACAGCTTTGTTTAGGTCAGAGAGAGAGAGAAAACTATTGCACTAACTTTAAAAAAACACCATAGGGTTTCTTCTAAACATCATAGTTGCAGATGATATACTTTTCTATTACTTTAATAATAAGGAAGCTCCCTGTTCTCAGACAAATAATTTTGAAAGACTTCAAATGAAAGAAAAGATGCTTAGGACAAATGGCCAACAATGAAATCAAAGCAATAGTAATAGCACTTAGACTTCTATACCGCTTTGCAGCCCTCTGTAAGCAGTTTACAGACTCAGCATATTTTCCCCAACAATCTGGGTCCTCATTTTACTGACCTCAGAAGGATGGAAGGCTGAGTCAACCTTGAGTGATCCGAATCGAATTCCTGACAGCAAGCAATGCGTTAAGCCTGCAATACTGCATTCTAACCACACTGCGCCACCACAGATTGTTAGTTTTAACCTTCTTGTAGCTTCTTTTCCCTGTAACGTGGAGCTCATTTGTGACTTTAAGCTCCCAGGAAAAAAAGTGGATATCAGAATGATATAATGAACACATTAATTAATAAAACTCACTTGCAGACAGATGGGCTTCCATACAATTTTACAGACTGATGGCAACTGGAAAGCAGGCTGAACTGAAATAAAGGGACCTTCTTAAGCCTGCTCAGTATCACAAAGAAAACAATAAATGCCAGGTAAAGCAGGATAAAAACCACAGCCAACACTAGCCCAATGAATTGCTCAGATAAATTCCTTGTAAGAGCATATTGTTAAAGGTCATTGTGTGCCTTGTAGCACACTGTATGACACTGGCCATTGAATGCTGTGAGATGGGATTACATCTGAACATGCAAAACATTTGATGAACTTCATTTAGAAATAGCTGGCATCTTTATTTCATGTTATTTTTCTTGATCTCTTTAGGGTCCACCTGGCTTGCCAGGATTGAAAGGGGATCCTGGTTCAAAAGGAGAAAAGGTACATGGAAATATACCATTACTATAGAGCTCATGCAATAATTATTCCATATCATTGCCTAAAAATAATAATTATCACTTCACCGGATGCTATTCTTTCAGTTGTATTATTTGACTGCAAGTCAATTTTTTGTTATATCTACTTATAGGGACATCCTGGATTGATTGGATTGATTGGACCTCCAGGAGAACAAGGAGAAAAGGGAGACAGGGGTCTGCCTGGTACACAGGGATCTACAGGATCAAAAGGAGACTCGGTTAGTAAAAACTGCACACAGAGAAATGTTCTTCTTTACCTTTACTTCTATAACTGTTTAGGCTATCTCCAAATTAGTAGCTTGTTGCACAGCCTTTAACATTAGTAAATTGGCTATTTTACACTCATATCCATAGTCAGATAATTCTAGATTTCTTTCAGGCTTACCTTTGCATGAATGGAAGAATTTCTCCCTATTTCAGAGTCTGAGTTCTGCAGAGCAGATTTTCAGAAATTAAAGAGAGCACTAAGGATCAAAAAAGTTAATTGTAAAAATGGACAACTTACTCCATCCATCAACAGGAAGCTTTGTACACTTAAACAAATGGGAATCCCCAATGAAGAGAGTTTTAGTAATAAAATTTCTGGATCACACTAGGGAGTAAAACAAACTTATCAAGGAACAGACCTGCAAGATCCATAGAAGTAAACTCTACACCAACATAGGCACATTGTAATGGATCAAATTTGCTGCATTTTTCTTAAACAACCTGCATGTGACTCCTTACTTCTTTTGGAAAATTGAATAAAAAAAAATGTGATCCATTTCAAATAACTATTTCTTCTTTCTCCAACACTTCTCAATCTATATAAAATGTGCTAAAATTAATCTGGGCTATTTTGGCCATTTGCAGATCTGTTTAGACATTTATTTTTTTATTAAATTTCTACCTATGTGATTCTGGGCAGTTTACATCAGCATAATCAAACCAAATAAATACATAAATAGAAGAATAGCTTAAAAACAGAATTAAAACCGGTCAAAACATACAAGTAAAAATAAATCAGGTTAAAATTCAAAAGCTAAGAGGTTAACAAGGCTGCAAGAGTGTCCTCAGGCCACCAGACATCATGTATCACACTATTAGAGCTCCAAACTAATAAGCAAAATCAGGTCTTAACACTCTTCCAGAAAACCAGAAGAGTGAGACTCACTTTGCCTCTGGAGGTAAGATGTTTCACAGGGTGGGGAGCAGCAGCTGAGAAGGCCCTCCTTCTTAGGTCCCGCCAGTCAAAACTCGTTGACCAACAGGGTACTCAATTTTACTATCATAAGCCTTTCTGGCCAATGGCAGAAGTTAACAAAGTTTCAGCCAATCAGTGCTTCCTTGTTATGTTTTCAAGACACAAAGTTCCTATCCCACTCCATCCCTAAAAAAACCCCATAGTTTCCCTTAGAAAATACATTGAAAGCATGCCCTACATATAGTCTGTGTATAAAAATTATAATAAAATTGGAGAAGCAGTTTGCATTCCTTCTACATAAGGAAGTGTGAATTGGTAACAAATATTAGCAAATGCACTAAAAATCCTCAAATCCTTCATAGTCTTCATAGCAGGAAAGTTATTTCAAAATATTAATGCTGGCATACCAGAACTGGAAAGTGAAGGTGAACAAGGATCATACACTTCTTCAAGCAAAAAGCAATGCTGCTATGCAGATTCTGAAGCAGCATACGCTGCCTTGAAATAGCATTTCTCTGTCCTCAGATAAAATTTGTTCATGGTTATGTCAAAATTATTCACAGTTACAAGGTTCTTAATATAATAACATGTGATAATGAGGACATATCACGTCCGATTCCCTTAACCTCATCTTCATTTGGAAGTCCTCTGTGTGTTTCTCAAAACTGCAAAAAAGGAGTTGGTTTGTTTTTAAAAGAATGCTTACCTATATTTTTTTTAAAAAAAAAAACACCTTCCGTTAGAAACATCTACAAAGGACATCATGGAAATTTTCATTTAAAAGCTGAGGGAGATCAATCAATAAAAAGCAACCAGTAAAATGGACTGGAGTTTTACCGATCTGGATATCCACACATCTAGTTCATGGCCTTTGATGAGAAACGGCGCTATATGTATTAAGTCATGAACAGGACAGTCTGCATCTTTAGATAGACCAACTGTTTATTAACAAAACCAAAAAGTAGCTATAGGAACTTGGGGTGTGATTGCAGCCAACGGAGAGACTGAAGGAGAGGAAAAAACTTCAGGGACCACAACAGGTCCTCACGGCAGAGTAGAGGATAAGAAACTGGCAGAAGGAATTGGAGACATTATGTGCACAGAATGTGTCGTTTCAGGCCACTTCACCCATGTACATTACATGCTCTATATTGCCCAAATGCAGACTTTTGAGACAGGATAAGAAAATAGTAATTTCGATAGTGGAGCGTCCCCGTAGTAGGACAAGGAGACTATGTGAATTTGGCCTGGGTCTTTCCAGTTTTCATTGATACTTTAAATATATATTTATAAATGTTCATTTGTTAAATTTATTATAAAATACTATAGAAAAACACAAAAGTTACAAAAGCAAATAAAGAAAACACCAAGAAAGAGAAAAAGAAAAATATTTCCCAAATGCAAAATCAATACAGAGATGACTAATCCAGTGTATACAGTGTTTGAAGATGTACTTTCGGTGAAATTAAAACATTAATAATTCCAGAAATCCCAGAGCACTTCAGCTAGTGTTAACTTCATTCCAGTAAGCGATACATGGCTGAAAACTTTCTGGTAATTGAGAGCCGATTTTAATGTTACTGAAATTTGCTTATAACTATTCACTGCATTCCAGATCTAAATGTAATCTTTTTCTTTATTTTTCCAGTTATTTGTCCTACTTGTTCTAGCAATATAATTCCATTGCCTTTCCATTATTGTTATGCACTAATGTGCCCCTTGACACCATAATTAGATTTATGGATTAAAATTAAATCTCTTTCTATTATTATCTTTATAATAATTACATAAGTATATTAATGTTTTAATCCACCTATGAATAAAATCTGTGCACTCGGAATGTTAGGTTCAGAAGTCTCATTTTCTTTTAAACTTTACTGAGCAGTAGTAAAATGGAAATAATCAGAGTAAGATCTCTTCACTTTTACATATCGACATCAATACAAATCCAGAACTGAACATCTGTTCCCCAATTTCAGACAAATTTTCTTCCCCTGTGAAAGCACTTTAATTTTTTTTCTATATCATTCGCAGGATGCTTTTAAAGTTCATTTCATGGTGTTTTGATATAAATTATTGTGAAGTGATGAGGTTTAGAATTAGGTTTTCTGTTACACATTTCTCTATTACTTTGATATCTCCCTGACTGCTGCTGCTTGCTCATCTGAAAAAGGCACCCAGGGAGGAGTTTCTCTATCTTTTCACATTTAATTGACACAGGGAGATGCAAGGGAGATTGCAGACTGCCAGAGATAGAATTTCACTTGTAGGGCAGGACACTCACTCTCCTTCTGTACCTTGTATCTAAGGCAACTATGGCCCTTTTATGGCTTGTGGACTTCAACTCCCAAATTCCTGAGCCAGCCACGCCCATGCAGGCTCAGGAAGTCTAGGTGTTGAAGTCCACAAGTTGTAAAGGGGCCATAGTTCCCCCACCTCTGATCTAAGGTGAAAGTGAGAATATCATACCTTATGGGACTTCCACTAAAACGTTGTTCACTTTTGGATGAAAAAGAGTTAAAAGTATTGACAGGTAGTCCTCAACTTATGGTCATAACTGAGCCCAAAATTTCCTTTGCTAAGCAAGGCAGTTGTTAAATGAGTTTTGCCCCATTTTACAACCTTTTGGCAACAAAAGTGAGTGAATCACAGCAGGTGTTAAGTGAATTGTGTGGTTGTTAAGCAAATCTGGCTTTCCCGATTGATTTTGGTTTGTCGGAAGCCTGTTGGGAAGATTAAAAATGGTGATCACATGACCCCAGGACAGTGCAACTGTCATGCCAGTTGCCAAGTATCTTAATTTTGATCATGTGACCATGAGAAGGCTGCAATAGTCATAAGTGTGAAAACCGGTTATAAGTCACTTTTTTTCAATGTGTCGTAACTTCAAACAATCATTAAACAAATGGTGGTAAGTCAAAGACTATCTGTATATGCCTTAGCAATTAAAAGACAATACAGTCTTAATTGATCTATCATTATTGTTGTATGTACACTGACAGCTTATGCACCAGAGACAAATTCCTTGTGTGTCTAATCATATTTGGCCAATAAAGAACTCTAATTCTAATTCTTAACCTTGGCAAATTTAAGATGGGTGGACTTCAGCTCCTAGAATTCCACACCCAGTAATGCTGTTTTTAATGTAATAATCAGCAGTGATTTTATGCATACTCTTTTTCTAGGGAATTCCTGGACCATCTGGCCCACTGGGTCCTCCAGGCCCTCCTGGTTTACCTGTAAGTAGCTTTTACCTTGTTTTGGATCATTATATAGACACCTTTGCAAATATAATTGTGTATAACTGTGTCATACTTTTTTCTATAGGGTCCTCAAGGCCCCAAAGGTTCTAAAGGTTCATTGGTAAGTTCCTCCACACAGATTCTCCTGCTCCCCCTTCCCCCCTTTCGGCCTTGGTGTGGCTCACTATTCTTTTTCAATTTATAAGGTTGATTAAAATTGTATTATTTTACTCCTTCATAGGGTCCTGGTGGCCAGAAAGGTGATGGAGGTTTACCTGGCCCTCCTGGTCCTCCTGTAAGTAAGACTCCTTTTGATTTGATCAAAATTGAGTATACTATTGTAGATGCTGAGTGCAAGCCATAGCCTTTAAATATGAGAGAGAGATTAGCATCTGACTTTAACAGTTTGGGGTTGTCCCCGATAATCTTCAAGGAAAGCTAAAGCAGGGAGTTTTTAAAGAAAGCCAGCAATACTGTGGATGTTTTTAATTATGTACAATAATATCAGAGCCGATTAAGGCCAACTGATGCCCTATACACAGCTCAGTAGAGATGTTGTATTCTAGCTAATTAGCTTAAGACCAAAACCTTTATTGTACAACAAATACTTCAAATCAACCTCAGCGGGTGCTTTATTGTAAGAACATCTTTCTTGTTATGTTCACTTCTTGATGAAACAGCCAAATAGCCTTACGCTTATTAACACTGACATTTTAAATGATAATTAAGATAGATAATATTTATTTCATCATATTCTCAATGGCTTGACCTACTTAAGCATTAGAGTGTTTATCATTTTTAATCAATACTGTATAAATATCACTGTATCCGAATAATATAATGCATTATGTAATTTTTACAATGCGTACAAAAAAAAACTAGTGGTGATTCACAAGGGAAGCAAAATTCTCCCACCATCAGACAGAAACAAAACAAATGTGATATCTGATGACACTTTCAAACCAAACTTTTAAACTTTAGGCAAAGAAAAGATTTGCTGTCAACAACACAAATTAAAATGAGACACGGCAGACTAAGATAATTATCCCAAAAAAAATGACTAAAGTTGAGTGCATCAATGAAGGGCATGATAGCTATGGGGAAAATGTGTGGTGCTCCCTTCCCTTGGTGCTCTGAGCATGTGCTTATTTTACTTAATCCATGGTTGAATAACATACAGATCAGTGGTATGCCTATGCTCTGGTTTTGCAGGAATCCAGGGGCAAAAATTACATTGGTAAGAAGCCTCTACCATCTGGGAGATACTAGAAGAATGCAATAAAAATGTTGAGAGTAGTTAACTTTTTACCTACATGAATAGTTAATGTTCTCTTTTGTACCAGAGCTGAAGAAAGATGCAACAATAAACCAAGAGAGTGACATGTATAATTTTCCTATGTTGGATTTACAAAAGAGACTTGTTAAAGTTTTGAGGACTCTTGTGAAAAGGAAGAATTAAAAAAAAAATCCGTAATATTATTTGCACTAAAAATTAAGACTGTTAGAAGTAAAAGGAACAAATATAAAGTAGTTTATCTGATCAAGATTAACACAGATTCTTATTTCTGGTAACCCTTAATGGGCTTTTGCTGACACCAAAATGACCATGCTTTATGGATTTCTTTATAGATAAGAGATGGGATATGGAAAGAAGAAATCATTTGTTGTATTTTAAGAATAGGGATAAGTTACTAGCATTGTTTACTGTATATATTGTGATGAAACTTGGAAGTCACTTTATATATTTTTCTCTTTTTATTCTTATTTTTCTTTCTTTTCCTATTTTTCTTTTTTCCTTTTTCTGCACTTTCTACTGTTTCTTTCTATTCTATCTTTTAATTTGTATTAATTTGTATTATTGTAATTATAGTTTTTAGCAAAATTACATTTTTTTTAAAAAAATGAAGATTTTGCCAATAAAACTGTAAGGACTAGTCCAGAAAATTCACCAGGAGTCAAGAATAATTCAAAGGAGTACACATGCACACACAAAATGGTGACTGTACAGTACCCCAAAAAATCCTTCTGTCTGTTTTATCCACTGTAAACATTCATTTTTAGTTTGGTGGAACCAATAAAAATAGATTTGTTTAGTTTGGCTCGCTTGGATTATATACCAAAATGATAAGGTTTGTCTCACTTCCATATTTCTTTCTCTTAGCCAGACTAAGCCTTTGATAGCCAGAGAATGTAACTAGTTTGTATATCCCCATATTTCCTAGCTGTTAAAATTTAAACATAGGCCAAAAATTGCCCAAAGTTGGTGCCTTCCTTTTATACTTATAGTGCTTACTATAGGAACAAATCACAAAAGGGGGAACCTATTTCTTACTGAAAAGATTGGAGTAAGAGGATTGTCCATAATAGAAATGTTTCTCTTTTATGTTAATACATAATGTTAAGACAATATGGGAAACTGTTTACTTCTTCCTACATATAGGCATCCCATATCAGAGTCCAGGCACATAAATGTGAACAAGTCAAAGGAGAAAGCAACTGCATGCAACATTTTAAATTAATAGACTCAGCCTTCTAGTTTTTTTAATTCAAAAATTAAATGCATTATTAATTGTGACTCTTCTGCCTTCTTAGTAAACACCTGGTTCTGGGTTTCTTATAAACTGAATGACATTTCTAATTGGACAAGTGTTTATTTGTATATTACTTACCTATTTATAATAATTTCATGATGTAACAATTTTGTTTTTCATGAAAGTTTCATTTTCCCTTCCTAACTCTATCTGAATCTCTAAGCTTTGGTCAAGTCTTATGGTTATTTGTATTATTAAAAAAAAAATGGAATGAAAAGCTATTGTCTTGGTGTTCCAGGGACCTCCGGGTGAGATTATTCAACCGTTGCCAATCCAGGCCTCCAAAAAGTCCAAGAGATCCACAGATGCCAAGGTATCTGTTGCAGAAGATTACACTGATGGAATGGAAGAGATCTTTGGCTCGCTGAGTTCTCTGAAACAAGATATTGAACATATGAAATACCCAATAGGCACTCAGAACAACCCAGCTCGAACCTGCAAGGATCTGCAGCTCTGTCACCCAGATTTTCCAGATGGTAGGTTACTGTTGCCTCATAAAAGCAAATTTGCTAAAATCCTGATCTGCTAACACCAGTTCATTCATTCTAGTTGCATTGGTTTTGGTATATACTACCAGTTCTCCAAAGTCCATGTCATATGTTCATTGTCCTATTTTAAGAAGTTGATTAGAAGATAACTTTCGAACTGTACCAAACTATGTTACTTAATTGGTTTGTCTATATAACATAAATATGTTCAGAGGATCAAAATGTTTGTAGTTACCTGAAACATACCCACATTGTTGCTTTAAAAATATAAAATACTGGTTTAGATTTATATGCATCAGTAATATTTCTGGCATATAATAGCAGTAAATGAAGTGTTTCACTATTTCACTTTTTTTTGTTTTTTTATTTTTCTTATTACACACAAAAATGTTCCTCTCATTAAATCATTATTCCTCTGTAAAATAGAATGAAACACCATGTTCTTTGTCCATGACACATATTAATTCTGCAACTGGACTTAAAACTCTTACAGGAACTCTTCAGTTAGCCCCAACAGGCTGACTAGACTAAAAACTCTATTCCACAGGAAGGCTAAAACTACTTTTATTGAGATTAGCTATACCTATAACAAAATCTTGCAAGTCCAGTTGTGCTGTGCCTTCTTATAGTTCAGTGAATTAGGGAAGTATCTGTCTGAGCTACTTTCGAATGTTACCTGGTCATTCTGGACTGAAAAAAAATGTTGCAAACTGTTTTGCCAAGGTAACAGTTCCTGCATATTTCCCATCAAAGTCATCTTTCTTACTGTTTACACTTCCTAGCTGAGAGCTTTCCCTTCAACAGGCATGTGTGAAACCAATCCTCCTCCTTCCTCCCTCAATTATTTTCTAACCAATAGAGCAGTTGAATTAAACAGAATGTTGTTAGTTCCTTCTTTCTACAAAGCTGGGAATTATTGCTTATTAGGAGTTTATTTTTTATTAGAATATCAAGCCTTTTGATGAATACTGGGGATTGTCACCCTACCACAAGTTCCCATTGTAGAAGCAATTTTCCACCTCTGACATTTGTTTTGTGCCTGTTATGTTTGAGAGTGCTACACCAAGTCAAATTATACATTTATTGTCCAAGATTCAGAAAAAAAGCTCAAAGGAATCGATCTTTGCATTTGTGAAATGTGATGACTGTCATATCTTCAAATACGTGCCAGGAAGTTTTGTCCTCAGGGACGGCAAATCATCTCACTGATTCTTGGAAGAAAAAGAGAGAGAAATGGGAGCTCAGCAAATGAGGTTACTGAGTTTTTAAATCAACTTCAGACTTCACCAACTGGATTTAGCACCACTGATAACTATCTCTTCCACTGGATTTGCTGCACACCAAATTTCATTGACATGCCAAGAAAAATGAGGATTAGACAGTTACAGGATCGGCACATGAAGGAGAGATAATAGAGTTCATCCCACTAACTACTTTGAGTCAGCAACGGGTATGTTGACATCGCTTGTGCTGCCTGCTCCCATGTCAGAACTTTACTGGGCCTCAGGAGTGATGCTGACCAATGTTGTTTCCCATAGTCTCCACCTTGTGAGATGTCATCAATTGAGCAACTTTTCACAATCTTGGAGTCAGTTGTTTCATACATCCCATCACAAAGGATTACACTTAGAGCCGATGCAGTCGCAGACGAACCAGGTGCTGCCATCTTGATCCATCTTATCAATCATATTCAGCCTATCGGTCTCAGGACAAAGACAAGAGGGCTATTGTCAGTTCTTACTTGAAAAGCACTGTCCAGCCTGCAGTCTGGAACAACAGCCCGCCCAAACCTCCAAGATCTATATGGCTCCCACCCTGGAGCTATTCTGGCAGTCTTTCAAAGCTGGCTTAGCTCCCAGGCTTGGAATTAAGATAACGGCTGAACACTGTTGCTTTTCTTTTTTTTCTAGTGACATGGGTTTGTTTTCTTTGGATGTACACATTTATTTTCATTTTTATTTTATGGTGCTTATTTTTAAAAATGTAAGCCACCAATTCCTGTTCGGGAGTTGGGCAGGTTCTAAATCCAGATAGAAGGTAGGTAGGTAGGTAAGTGGATGGATAGATAGATAGATAGATAGATAGATAGATAGATAGATAGATAGATAGATAGATAGATAGATAGATAGATAGATGATGTATGTATGTAGTAGGTAAGTAGATAGTTTGTCACGTAAGTATGACAATGACTACAAAATATCTAAAAGACTGTCACATACAAAAGGGGTGGATCTATTTACTTTTGAAACTAAGAGAAGAGCAAAGACTGGTTGCAATTAAAACAAAGGCAATTCACCCTGAATATTAGGATATTTTTTTGATAATAAGTGCTATTTATCAGTAGAACCATCTGCAGATTCTCCCTCACTGGACATTTTTTGTAAAGAGACTAAATGACCCTCTATATTAGTTTCTGCATTGTGAAGGAGGTTGGAGTTCATAAATAAACTCTCTTCCAAACCACATGTTTTATGATTTTGATGGCCTTTGTTTTAAAATAACTATCAGAATAATCACCTAGCAGCTAAGTTCTCAAGAGCTTCCACCCTTTGTTATTGGACTGAGATGGGTCTTATACTTCATATTGATTTTCCCACTTTCAATTCATCAATAAACAGTCTAGCATGTAACTATGTGATATGCTGCTAGAGATTAAAGATGTTCTTTCTCTAATGCACTTAATATACTGAGTATTTAATTTCAAGCTTGACATTAAATTTAATAAGTTCAACAATTCTTTTAGAAAATGTTCCTGATGAAAAGGTTTTTATATATGCTATTCAGATAGATTCCTGGTCTCTTTTTGCAAAGTTGTTATTCTTCTTCTTAGCCTGAGCATTAAAACTGTAATAGTCCAATAGAAAGTGTCTAAACAGTGTGATATCCCAGGGCTTAACTTTGAGAGTTTTGCTGCTGCTGTTGTTGGTGGGGTGACTGATTTTTAAGGATGAAATTCTATTTGTAAACAAATGAGTGATTTGTATATTAATGCAGTGCTGAATATATTTTCTCTGAGGTAAATAATCCTATTCTGGATAGGATGCTGACTCTCCTCCCATCTTTTTTTTTTCTGGCTCTAAATAATATTTTGAAACTACCTAAGGAATTACTAAGTTTTCAATCAACACAACACTTATTTCCTTGGATTGCTGGTTTGTATACAATTCTTCAATATTACTACATCTGAGTTCGGGCATCTGGTGTGTATACTTGGGCTTTGATCCTGTAAGTAATATCCTCTAGCTCTTTTTCATTACAGGGAAAAGAAAAAGCTATTTGGCTTTCAAAAACTAAACACAACAGTAAGTCCAAGTGTTCATTTGGGGAATCAACTCTCTGAGACATTTTTATCCCATTTTTTTTTCAAAGAGAATGTAACTGACTTGTTGTTTCCTAAGTTTATTCCTCAACTGATCCTTCTATATTGTAGTGCTTTTCAAAACTTTATTGGGGTGCGTGCTTACAGTTAACCATCAATTTCATTTTCTAGCCTGCCATTTCTGGCTACTGCTACCAACCAAATATCAAAATGCTATAACTGCTTTAAGTGAAAAAAATGCTGCAGCTGCCAAAAAAAAAACAAAAACAAAAAAACACAACCCAACCCCAATGCAATTCTACACTATATCAACTGAGGGGCGATATCAAGATCATGTGAAGTGTTAGTACTCCACTTTACACTGCACTAATAAGACCACACTTGGAATACCACATCCAGTTTTGGTCACCACAATACAAAATGAGACGTTGAGATTCTCAAAATATTTCAGAAAAGAGCAACAGAGATGATTAAGGGACTGGAGGCTAAAGCATACAATGAAGAGTTGTGGGAACCGGACATATCTAGTCTAATGAAGAGAAGGATTAGGGGTGAAATTATAGTAGTCTTTTGTATTTGAGGGCCTGTCACAGAGAAAAGGGTTGACCTATTCTCCAAAGCACTCTGAGAACAGAACAAGAAGTAATGGATAGAAGCTAGAATTAAGGAGAAATTTTCTGTCAATGAATTCATGTTGGAAAGAACCTTGGAGTTCATCTAGTCTAACTCTCGGCTTGAATAGGAGACTCTATATCATTCCAGAAAAAACAATGTTCAATCTCTTCTTAAAATCCTCCAGTGATGGAGCATCCAGAAGTTGTTAAGAAGATATTGGACAGCCATTTGTCTGGAAAGGTATAGGGTTTCCTGCTGAAATAGGGGATTGGACTAGAAGACCTCCAAGGTCCCTTCCAACATGAATTCATCCCCACATGAATAGGGTTGCCATGTCTTGATCAGATAATTACCAGTGAGCTGTCTGTATCTCTCTGCTTCTATCTAATGGTCAGACAGTCATATAGCAACCCAAGGTAGGAAGCACTATGAAAATATGGACATGTAAAGTGAAAATGGAAGAAGTAAGACGAGGGAGGTTCTAAGAAGGAAGCAAATCCAAAAATAGGGTTTGATGTTTCAGTTTTTGAGGGTGAGAAGACCAAAACTCTGCTTTGTAGGAATACTATAAAAACATCTAAAATCAATTTATGCATAGTTTGACTATTTAATCCTTTGGATTTCCTTACATAGACACAGATGAAATCTAGCCGGTTCGAACCGGTTCAGGCAAACCGGTTAGGAAAATTTTGATTGGTTCGGAGAACCGGCAAATATCACTCTGGCTGGCCCCGCCCCTGCCCACTCACCCTAGCCCAGTGTCTCTGTCTGCCTTCCCATGAGGACGTGCCTGAGGCCCAACTGATCCTGATCTGCCTGCCTGCCTGCCTGCTTGTGTAAGTAAGCCGCTGCTGCCATGTGCCTCCCTGTCCCTTCCCACCTAGCACTGTATCCCTGTGTGGCCTAGTAGCTAGCTGACTGCCCACGGTCCCCGGAGCTTGCCTGCCGCTGCTGCCGCTTGCTCCCCTTCCCACTCAGCGCTGCATCCAGGCGCAGCCTAGCTAGCTTCCCCCCCCATAGTCCCCGGAACTTGCTTGCTGCCACCGCCGCTTGCTTCCCTTCTCACCTGGCACTGCGTCCCATGCAGCCTAGCTAGCTGCCCCCCTCCACAGTCCCCAGAGCTTGCCTGTTGCCAGTTCTGCATCCCCCTGTGGCCTAGCTAGCTGCCCCTCCAATGGTTCCTGGAGCTTGCCTGCTGCCACTGCCGCTTGCTTGGCTTCCCATCCGGTTCTGCGTCCCCGTGTGATCAACTAGCTGCCCCTGCCACGGTCCTCAGAGCTTGCCTGCTGCCGCCACCACTTGCTTTCTTTCCCACCCGGCACTGCGTTTCCCGCACGGCCTAGTTAGCTGCCCCCCCCCCCAGTCCCCGCCGCTTTCCACACTCACCCTGGGAACTTCAGCCTCTGAAAATGCCTGCCGCTTGAACGGAGATGAATTCTCAGGATTGAAAGTATTTCTCAGGGCAGGGCAGGCTGAGGCAGCAGATTGCAGAAAGATAGAGCTGCAACTCTGTGTGTCTGCAAACAACTCGATCTGCCTGCCTGCTTTGCCTGATTTGGGGTAAAGTTGTTCTTTTTTAAAATAAAAAAAATGGTGTGTGTTGTGAGTTAATTTTGTGAGTTTGGTTGCTAGCAAACTTTATGCTTGCAAGCAAATTTTATGTGACATACTTATAGCTTTATGTTTTGAAATGTGTGGCTGTGAGATTTTATGTTGCT